>CM032877.1:44112632-44240132 GCA_019176425.1 Megalops atlanticus
GCTTCTGGAAGATGGTCATTAGTCCAGTGCTCTGATTAACAGCCAGATGGACACGCTCGGTTAGCTCTCCTCGAGCTGGAGGTGATGTGTTCAGCGCAACATATCACCTCCTCAGTTATACTCAGTGCGGCATCTCTTTGCCAGCTCCCAACACAGCACCTCCTCCCTGGCACTCAACACAGCACCTTCTGACACTCAACACAGCACTTCCTCACTGACACTCAACACAGCACTTCCTCACTGACACACAAAACAGCACCTCCTCACTGACACACAAAACAGCACCTCCTCACAGATACCCAACATAGCACCTCCTGACACTCAACACAGTATCTCCTCACTGTCACCCAACACAGCACCTCCTGACACTCAACACAGCACCTCCTCACTGACACACAAAACAGCACCTCCTCACAGATACCCAACATAGCACCTCCTGACACTCAACACAGTATCTCCTCACTGTCACCCAACACACCACCTCCTCACTAACACACAAAACAGCACCTCCTCACTGACACACAAAACAGCACCTCCTCACAGATACCCAACATAGCACCTCCTGACACTCAACACAGTATCTCCTCACTGTCACCCAACACACCACCTCCTCACTAACACACAAAACAGCACCTCCTCACAGACATCCAGTACAGCACCTCATTACAAGCGCTCAACTTGCCATTCCCTCACCAACACTTAACACACCACCTCCTAGCCAGTGCTCAACATACCAGTCCCTCAATAAAACCTAATGCAGCACCTCCTTCTTAACACTCAAGACAAAATGTCCCAGTAGCTCTTTTCTTAGTAGCTGGTTGTCTTGTGTACAAAAAAAAATCCCTTAAAAACATCTGGCCACCAAGTCCCCAAGGAGATCTGGTTTGTTAAAAACAGGCAGCAAGAAAAACAAGGTTAACCTATCTATCCACCACATGGACACATTCACACATGCACACGCGCACGCACACACACACACACGCAAACACACCTTATTTTAATGCCCTTTGTAGGCTCTGACATGCTGTGATATAGCGTTATGTACTGTACTGTCCAGCCATTCCTTCTCCATTTGGACAATAGGCTTTGTTTGCACAGAGCTACATTGATCACCAGCATGCTGATGTTTTAGAAACCCCAGAGACAGGTCAAAAGTGGATGTAACATACATATATCTACCCCCTTCTCTTCTTCATAGCAAACTAAGGGGACAAATGCACACCATAAGTGGCATAATCACTGTGGGGTAGCTACTGGATTCCTAATTATAGCAGGGCTTATTTAGTTCTCACAATAAAAGGGTCATAGCCTTGAGAAATGAGATGATTACCTTTTAGTAATTGTGGTAAGTGGCCATTATATCTACTGTACAAGCATCCAGGAGCTGTTTGCCCAGGTTTGCATCAGGAGAGCTTGATGTAGATTTATCTGTTTTTCTTTTTTTTTTAATGCAGGAACAGTCACTTGTGCCTCAGTCACAGAGCAACATGATTTCTCTCGTTGCGTATCAGCGGGTCTTTGTATTGAGCTGTCTCCTCTTTGATCAAACCCACATCACAGAATAAGAAAAAAGGAGAGCCTCATGTATGAAATGTTAGCTCTTGATTATTTGTTCATCTACTCATCTCCTCAAAATGTTTTTGTTTTTGGTTATTATTGGAAGAGAAAAAAATACGGCCTGTCGTTTTGAGAAGCCGTTGAAGACTGAGCAGGAATGCTCTTTCCTAATGGCGAATAAAAGCCACTCTAAAAATACCAGCACGAACTTAAAAAAAAAAAAGAAAAGTCATCAGGAGCATACTTTCCTAGAGAGAGTGTGAGAGCGAAGGTCGTGCATTGTTCACGTTTAACTGTTTGAGAGCGGGGAGGTGTGTGCGATCGCAACAGAGGCACAACACGACAGGAAGCAACTCCCCGAGACCCGCGCAGCCTCGTCGGGGGCTGACTCTTTGTTTCTCTTCCTGCAGCAGAGATCTCCTGAGGGAGAGTAAACAGGAGCTGTGCGGTTAGGTCCTGTGAGATCCGCAGCGGCCTGGGCTCTTGACTCTGTCACCAGCAAGTTGTGGGTTCAAATCCCAGGTTGAATATGGCTGCTTTACCTTTGTATAGGGTCTACCTATACTGTGGGGGGGTCTTAAACCCGATGACGGAGGGCCCACCACCATTAATGGCTCATGGTTTACTCTCCTTCCAGGGTTTGAGGACCCCCATGGAATTCCCTTGGATTTAGAACCTATAACATTATGGTCGCTCTGTATTTCATCCCAGATGGGGAAGCTGTGCATTCCAGCACCCTTTTTTTCTGTCTGTCTCTCTGTCTGGGGGTGAGTGGACCAGGACTTTCAGGTTCAGGAAGCACACCATCTATAGTCTACCACAGGGCAACCCTCAAAGCGGATGATCCAGTACAGATACAGATCTGCTGTTTTTGAGCTTAAGTCATCAAACCCAGTGATGTTCCAGCGTTGCTGTTGTGGCCGGCTGTTGCCTCAGTGCTGTCTTAACCATGTCAAGGTGTCACACTCCCAAAGGCTTACAAAAATGATTCATTAAGGCCTCAGTGTATTTCAGCATCTTTTCATTTTAATTGAGCTGATTTAATAAAGCACGCACCTCCACTGCATAGTTCAGTCTCCAGCTGACTGCAGCTAAGCACCCTGTGGTGTCTGTGTCTCTGTCATTGTTCTTTGATAACTGGGGTGACAGTGAAATTAGTGGCATCTTAAGACACCGATATCTTGAGAGCTGAAGGAGGAGCAGTAGTGAGGCTGCAGACAGACACTAGAGAGAGAGGTTTAACCAGTGCCCCACAGACAAACATCCCGGCCAACGGCACGTGTATGTTTAAAAAATATATATAAAAAACATCTCCTTCCAGGTGTTCACAGAGGAAGTACATCAAACCGCAAACAGTAAACATAATAGCACCAGTTAATGAAGGAGAAGTGACTCACCCACTCGCCGCAAAAACAGCCGCCCATAGTGTGTAGCAGAGTGGGTGCTGGCCTGAGAATAAGAGAAACACAAGGCAGATAAACTCTGAGTGGCTGTGAGCAAGAGCAGGGCTGAATTAATGCGCTTTGTTCACGGTGTGTGTCAAACGCGGGTAGTTCATTCAAGGGTCTTTGTAAAAAGTCACCTCTGTCTGATTGGCCGAGCCTGTCTGAGTGTTACAGCGGTATCCTCTGTCCTCTGCCCTCTTCCTGTTCCTCTGACAAGCTTGTTTGCATGTGACCCTGCGTGTAGACACCTTTAAGGAGGCTCACCCGGCCCTGCTGCGGGGTGAGCCTGGCACCTTGGTGGGGCGTCCGCCCACAGGTCGCTCACAGAAGCATCGCGCTTCCTTGGGGGTTGAGCGTGTTGAGTCAGGCAGGCTCTGTCTATGTCTCGTAGACAGGGGGTGAGGAGACCACTGTGCTCCTCACCCCCACTCACATAGAGGTACCTGTCAGAACACTCCCCTCCCCAAAGACTTGAAACAAAACTGTTTTTCCAGCTTCTCCTAAACACACTGTCTTCGCATACAGTGGTGCCGTGCCTTTTATTCAGTGCTGTGCTGCCTGTCACTTATCATACCTGATGCTGAAAAAATAAGAAGAGAGAGGGACAGAGAAAGAGGGAGAGAGAGAGAGAGAAGTCTACGTTCACACAGGCGAGGGCAGGAGTACATCCTTCACTTCGTGCTGGGACAGTGACGACTGAGAGAATCGGGGCTCGAGTGTCCGTGTGTATTCATCTGTATGAAGACATGTCTTACCCAGGTGAGCAGTTACATAATCACTTTTTCTTCTTCTTTTTGGAAGAAGTGACAGCCGGTGGAGTGGGCATGGTGCTGCTTTTGATGCACTCCGAGTCTGCAGGATTTGATCACGTGACTGAATGAGCGTGTAAACAGAGGAGGTGCTCCGCTGTGGCCCTGCGATGCCGATCTGAACCTCCCAGTCTGACCCCTCCCATCTGCTGTCATCTTTATTAGGTTTTTAAATTCTCTCCTCTCTGCGCGTCTTGGCAGCTTCCGAGAAGCAAATCTCTATCGGTGGCCAATTCTGGTCAGGCTGCACATGTCTTACGGAAACAAAATTAGAAAAAAAAAAGAAATAGAGTCCTGTGTAATACCCTCCACAAATAAGAGGGACTCGCCCAGTAGGCTGTTGCATGCAACAGTAATAATTAGATCTTCCCTAATGAAGCAGTGCATGCAACAGCCCGCGCAGCAACCGGGGGATCAGGGGCCCAGCAGCGCAGTAATGAAGGCAATTGGCCTGTAATTGAGTTATTTACTAGAGCGTGATAAGGGCGTATGTGGCCTGGCCTCGGCGGTGATCCGCCCAATAGTAGGAGAGGAGAAACGCACCCGGGGCGGGGCGGGGGCATTCACGTGCCCCCATCCGGCTTCCAATTAGGGGAGAGGAAACGGAAGCCATGCCTAGCAGCCCGAGCAGAGGAAGCAGTGCCCCCTTCTCTCTTCCCTCTCCCCCCTTCACCTGTGAACCAAGCCATGCAGAACAACCTTGCTGTGAACCATATCTGTGCATAACAGGATTAAAAAAGTGTCATCTGTTCGTCTGATCCGTCGCCTTTCCACTGCTCCACCTTGGTCCGCTGCGCCCTGTCTGTTCAAGTGGCACAGGGGACGTATTTGCTGTATGGCTCGCACTGTGTTTTATTTCAGAAATCAATGCTGTAAGGACTTAGTATGGCTTCAGCACAGAGGGGTGTATCTCAGACATAGTGTTCGCTGGTAATCGATGATAACAGCCGGCTAGAGGGATATTCACATTATTAGTGATAATTTAATAAGGAACATTTGATGTTCCCTGTTGTATTTGGTGACGTACGGAAGCGCATGCATACACACACGTAGGCACACATGCACACACACACACACACCATTGAGAAGGGGGGAGGAAACACATTGCAGAAGTGTTATGTTTTCATATTTGCAGTTTCAATAATTAAAATGCATACATTCTGTGGATGCTTTAGTTGTAATTAATTATTCATTAACAACATGTTAATTGCACTCGCACTTTTGAATATTTAACAAAATGCAAAACCATGGGGGGGGAATGAGCTGTTATGAATATTCAAAAACAAAATTAAAAAGGGGGAGAAGGTGAAAAGAAGGAGAAAGGGAAAGACAGGGAGTCCTCTAACATAATAGAGGATCTGATTGACTGATATGTAATAATGTCTATGATACCACCTCATCACCACTTCAGTATTACACTAACTTCTCTGCTGACCCCTGCTGCTAGGAGGACTCACACAGCCTACATTCAATACTGTCCATTTTATTAAATTTGTTTTTTTTTCTTTAGTTCACTAGGAAATGTCCCATTGAGATATAAAATCTCTTTTCCAGGGGATCCTGGCCAAGAGTTAGTATCAAATCATCACAATATATATAGAATTCAAACATAGATTACACACATTAAATGTGATATAACAGCATATGCAACATACATGGAGAGCATGGAAATCAGGATGGAGATAGAAATACTCAATTCACAGTACTCAGGTACAGATTGTGGATCATGCCTGTGAATGAAGGAAGTGTGGGAAGGGTGTCCAATTTTATATTCTTAACTTAGTATTCTCTAGTATGGATATTCACTGAGGCCAGTGAGGGTAATTACCTTGCTTAATGGTGCAGCAGCAGTTGTACCTGGGATTTGACCACACAGTTGTTCTGACAACTGAGCCACTGTTGATATAGAGAAGTGAGAGAGAGTAGGCCTTGTGGTTTGGATGCACTGCTGATGTATGTACTGTTGTTCATGAGGCCATGTTGCATGCATTTATTTACTTTTGCTTTTGTAAGCTGCTCTGCATAAGAGCATCTGTCAGATGAGTAAGTATGAGTATGGATGACACAAGGGCAAATGTAAAAGGGACTGAAGGAGTGTTTCCGCGAGTCCTTAAGGAGCACTTTTCCTTATCTCTGGATAAGAGCATTTCCTGCCTTTCCAGCGTGACTCACTGACTCTGAGAAGGCCTTTCGTTGGAAGTAACGCAGTCTCAGGAACCCCTGCACGGAGACTATGTATCAACGCTGCAGGTCTGGGTCAGGAGAGGTGACCTCCAGTGCACTGAGATCACCCAATCACCATGCACCAATGTGCTGCAGAAGAACAGGCCCTACTTTACTTGTGCTCACATAAACACCCCCTTTGTCTAAAAAGCTGTGGGCCATTTGATTTAAGTCAGTATCTGACGTCTTTGATTCATTTCATTGAGGTATGCTTTCAGTGTTTTTTATCTCTTTCTTAGTGTAGTATGTTTCTCTGTGTAGTGACATTATTCATTTATGAGGCCAAATAATTTCTACATGGTGTTGGAGCTGACCTCTGTAGGGGGAGGAAGGCTCTGTCAGAGCTGGACTGGAGGCAGGGAGGCATGAGGGACTCTGTGTGTGTGTGTGTGTGTTTGTGCACTGACTGACTCTGACAGGGCCCTCCTTGGTTACCCATGATGCCCTCTGCTCCTCCATCCATGAAGGAGCTGGCTGTCAGCCCTCTACCTCCACTGTCCCTCCAACACCGGCACCTCACCCCTAACCGCCTCCCCCCTCCCCCACTTATCACCCCCCACACCTTCCTCAGAGAATGCTTTTCTGTTGTGGGCTTTGGATGAGTATGACTGTGTTGGAGGCTGTGAGTCTGTCTGAGTATGGGTTTCTGTGCTTGTGGTGTGTGTGTGTGTGTGTATTTGGATATATATTCATGTGTGTGTGTGTGTGGGTATGTGTGTGGGTATGTGTGTTTGTGTGTGCATGTGCTTACAGGTTATGTGAGGAATAAGGAAATAATGGAAAGACATGAAACTGATGAGAATGCTAGTAACAGCTAGCACCCCACTACCAACAGCTCTGTGGAGCTGAGTGTGTAGAAATGAGTGTGTCCTCTTTGGTCCTGGATTAATTGTGCCTGAAACCCACTGGATACAGGGGGGCAGTCCTGAGGGGTGTGTCTCAGCTGTAATGACAGTGATCCTGATTGACAGCACAATCAGCAGAGGACAAAACAGGAAAGTGGAGATGGGTCTCATGTTGTCTACCTCTGCGTCACTGACATTGAGGAGAATTCAGGCACAAAACCACAACCTGTAGTCGCAATGAGAGCAGCAGAAACATAATGGCAACTTGGAGTCATAACGGAGACTGAGAGAGAATGGAAGAGCGACAATGGAGACTGAAAGAGAATGGCAGAGCCATAATGGAGACTTAGACCAGCAGAGCCATAATTAAGACTTATAAAGAATGGCAGAGCCGTAACTGAAACTTAGAAAGAACAGCGGAACCATAATGGAGACTCAGATAAAATGCCTGAGTGAAAATGGAGACTCAAAAAGAAGCAGGGCCACAATGGAGACACTGAGCGCTCTTTCAGTCTGTCTTTGGAGGACTAATGGTCTTTTTACATTTCTTGGGTACTATGGAGAGCAGATGAGGCTGGCATTCAGGAAGAGGTGGAGTGGATGTCAAAGGGCCTATGGTAGATAAGGCCAGGGTGAGGGGGTCACAAGGCATTCCTTGCTGTGGTCTCTGAAGGCTGGCACACTTACTGTCAGCGCTGCGGCAACGTAGCTGGTTGTTTGTTTTTCCCTGCCATGTGCTTTTGTGTTCGTTTCTCTCCCTTGCCTGCCCCGCCCCTTGTTTCCCTGCCCGATTGCTCATCTGCTTCACCTGCCCGCTTGTTCACCTGTATTTCGTTTTCTTGTTAGCGTGTTCCCTTTATATTCCTGTCTGTTTCTTAGCCCTTTGCCAGTTCGTCTCAGTTTACCTGTTTCGTAACCAGCGTTTTTCTCAGTCTTGCTATTCTGCCTGCCCGTTTTGATCTTGCCTGTTTTTCTCGACCTCGTTTTTGGATTTCGTCTTTGTACCTTTTGCTGTGTCTACCTGGTTTTTGATATCGCCTGTTTTTCGACTCTGTCTACTGGATTTTCCCTCTTTCTGCATTAAACCATCGGTTGCCATTCTCCGCTGTCTGCGCCTGAGTCCCTGCCTGAGCCCCCCGTTGACACTTACTACTCAAGCCTCAGGTCCTTAGGCCTCTATGATTGGCTAAATGGCTACATTGCTTGTCCGTCACCTGTGACATTAGTCTGATGTAAAGACGCATTCATTTGCTGTTATCTGGGTTTGCAGCTATCCACTATAAAAGACGCACAAAAAAACAACCAGGTTAATGAGTTCATCTGTAACTGAGCATTTTTTTTCTTTGGAAGGACATTGTGTGAGAATTAGAGCATAACATCCTGGAATTATTTTGGAAGGCAGAGTGATTGTGTGTGTGCGTGCACACACGTGTGTGTGTGTGTGTTGGGGTGGGTGTGTGGGGGGTGATGGGATAGAGGAGGGAGGGGGTAGAGTGCTAGGCCTGATCTTGCCGTCCTGCCATCGGGTCCCCTGCACCTGTCATTGCTGATCTGCCATCCTGTGTCCTGCTCACAAAATATGGAGAAATGTCCCTGCTTGGGAGCTTTTTCTTTAGTGTATATTGTCACCAATTTAATTTCATGTGTCCATGCTGTGCAGTACTACCTCACAAGCAAACTAATTACCAAATTTGTGTATTAGTATTGGAGGGTCAGGTGATTTACTCTCAAAATATGACACACTGGCAGTGGCAGATTCTTAAAATGCTTGCTAACTTGCCCATTGCATCAAGATAGCTAGTTAATGACTTCTGCAAAGTAATAGTTTTTATCTTTTCAGATACTTGTATAGGAACAATTCGTGATGAAAACCTTTCATAATTTTATAACCTTTCTTAAGTTGATTGCTTACATGTCAGCTGTCTCTGCTCCTAAGAATGCCAGCATATATCTGGCTGTTCAGATGAAAGTTCTCATCTGGTGTGTACCTGGTTCAGTTTTTGCATGAAAAGGTTAATGTGTATGATTTTCCAACTGTAGAGTTCCAGTGGACATACATTATAAGGGCTTATGTTTTGCTGAATTATTAATAAAACAGAAAGCTACATTTAAAATAAAAGGCAAGATTTGTGTAGAATTCTTGAAGGTGCTGATTCATTGTTTTCATTGAGTTAGCTTCCTGGCTAAGAAGGCGTTTTCGATCCTTAAAACAACCCGCGTCTCTGTTTTGTTTCTAGGTGGTTTAGTGTATTGATGGATCAGCGTGCTGGTCTTGGCCTTAGTTTGGGTTTGCTCGGGTATCTGAACTCTGAGCGGCCCTGTGTTGACTGTGGATTATACTTAATCTCCTGTCTTGTGCTGGTCTTGCGTTGGCCTTTGCTCTAGGGAGGTACAACCTACTAAAATATACAGGGAGCAGTGAGGTCTGATGTTCTGGGAGAAGGCGTGTGGTTTCTGGTGTGCTGGCTGTTAGTCAGCTGTTACCATATCACAGAATAGAGCGTGTTGCTGTTTAGAGCTCTGTCCTCTGGCTGTAATCCACAAGGCCTCCTGCAGTATGCAGTGCTGGCATTCAGGCTGTCTTCAAAAGTGACCTAATTCCATCTAGCAGATTGTGGCTTTTTTGCTCCAAAGAGCAGGAGTGAAACCGGGCCCTGTGGTTACAATTTTTGCATGTTATCCATTTATACAGCTGGGTATTTACTGATGAAATTGTGGTGTAAATATCTTACCCAAGGGTACAGCTGCCCCAGCAACAAATTGAAGCAGCAACGTTTCATTCACAAGCTCTGCTCCTTGCCATTGTACTACACTGATACTGAAGATGGGCTCTGTGGTCATAAGCGATATGGTGTTGAGCAGTGTTGAGAAGTAGGGTGAACCTCTATTTACACGTATAGGCAGGAGAGGAAAGTGTTGATTTTAGAGTGAGGTTAGGCTCAATGTAGATAAGATTAGTTCATGGAATTCCAGCACAGGGCATCATGGGATATGTGTCGCTTTGTGATTGGGACTGAATCTGGGCAATGGGCAGGCTGTAACACATACACAAACAAGCACAGTGGCAAACTGCATTAGTGCGTTAGCATGGGATCTAAATAGTATGACAGGTAAATCTCTGGATCTTGATGCTATTGGAGGCAAAAAATGGATAAAGCCCACACACACACACACACACACACACACACACACACACACACACACACACACACACACACACACACACTCATATATAGAGCACATAGAACAGAGTAAGAGAAAGATACAGAGGTGGGGGGCGGGGGCAACAGGGGGTTGGCACTTGCAGTGATGGATGACAATGTTCACTAATGGACCGAAAATTATGCCTGTTTCTTGCAGCTTTGAAAAATATTATTAAATACACAGCAACTTTGCATAAAACAAATTAATCAGCTACCTCTGTTTGTGTCTGATAATAATCAGCCCTGCTTATTGATCATGTGTTAGTTAAAGTGCGTTTTTTTTTTTTTTTTTTTGCTTGTTTATGAAGGGACGGTAGCTTTTAAAGGGGAGGGAGGATGTTCCAGTTAATGGTAGCATGAGTGTGGTGTGGATGGGATTGGGGTTTTTTTTGGGGGGGTTGGGGGATTACAGGAGATGATATTTAAGTGCCAGCATTGAAATGCATGCCCCGATTCATTCCTAATTAAAGCAGCGACTTCTGAAATGCCATAATAACTGTTAATTAGGGGCCTGCTTTTTTCAACATAATTTGCTAATTAGTCGGCGCGTTGGCGCGGTGTATCCAGCTAATTACTGGATGGACTGGATCGACAGACTCTTGTGACTTGAGTGTAAATGACACCATTACCAGGTCCAGCAGGAGCAGAGGCACAGCAGAAACACCTAATTACTTTTGGCCCACAGCTAGAGGGGGCAACCTTTTGTTTCACAGCTCATGCACCCCCTGTACCCCCCCACCCTCATTGCCCCAATTTGGTCTGATGAGCAACAAGAAAATCAGCATCAATTTGGGAGCGTTTTGGTGAGCATGTTTTTTTTTTGCTTCATAGGCACTTCATTGAACATATTAACCACCTAAACAGCGGAAGGGTTAGTGTTCTCTGACCTACCAAGCTGCCATGCCCTGCCTGGGAATGATGACCACTGGTTACAAGCCCACCTTTAAAAACTGTTTCTCACGCTCTGCCTCCTGATCTTTTGAGGAAGCATGCAGTTAGGATATTTTGTTGATTATATATTGCTGCAGTTTAGGCTCAGACCTCCTTGGTATTGCCTTCCCTCTGTCGGATGTAAACTCTCACAGAGTGTCGGCTCTCACATCAGCCTCGTTCTCTGACCTCCGCGCCCTCCATGATGTCACTGTGAGCGTGTTTGGAAATGTTTCTCAACGTGGTGTGTGTGTGTGTTTCTCTGTCTGTGTGTGTATGCATGTTTTGGTGTTGTGTGTGCATGTTACAAGTGTGAGTGTGTAGACCATCTCTGTGTGTGTGTGTGTGTGTGTGTGTGTGTGTGTGTGTGTGTGTGTGTGTGTGTGGGGGGTGTGGGGGGGGGCACATACTGGTATTCTTTCAGGGCAGAAGTATATTAATTACTGTATTAATAGTTAAATCACCATGCTGTGGATCTAAGAGCTGTGGGTTTGAATAAAAGCAGCTCAATTCCACGTATTTGTGTTTATATTTATTCACTTAGCTGTGCTCTTATCCAGAACGACTTACAAAGAAAAGATGCCTAATTGTGTGCAATGAGGCTACAGGGACACATGTGGTTTACGTCATGGCAAACCAGCCACAGAGGCTCCATGCGTACTCTTTCAGAAGGAGTCACAACATCCTTACAAAGCAGAAGGGCACTTTAGCATCATGATCCTGAAGAAATACCTGGGGCAACTCCCTATTAAAGGCTCCTCTGTAAGTGGATGAAGCTGCCCTGTGTAAGGATGTAAAAAGTTTTGAATGTGGCAGCAATGGTGTTTTTCATAAACAAGTCCTTTCATTATACATTTTTAAAATTTCTTTAAAATATTCCCATAAACCTGTTGGCTTGGCCTCCTAAACTTCCCGACACAGAAGTGTTAGCGGAGGATGGAGAAAATTACTCAAGTTAGGGGGGGGGGTGTTCCATGGAACAATTTTAAAAACCACAATGGTCATTGTTTTGTCATTGATTTAAAAGGATGTTTTCCCGTGGTAGCCTCAGCACAGTGAGCTGAATGTTGACATCGGTTCTGGGACTTGGTGAGGGGACAAACTCTCTGTGGGAAGATTCCAGACCCTTGTTCTGTCGGTTTTTTTAATTATTATTTTTTGAATCTATTTTCTTCCCACTTTGTATGCTGTGCCAAAAAATTGGTCGGAGTGACATGGTTTTCCATGAGTCATCTTGTTTCCTGGAAGGACTTTCTGTGCCAGAAATAAGTGCTGATTCAGCATGGTTTATCCATTTGTGGAAGTGAGGGGACCACAGCGTAAAATAAAGGAAAGTGGCACTATGTACCTCTGCACCTTCATGTGCAGTACATGAATGGGTCTTCGTGGTATTGCCGCTGTTGAGGAGCTGTGTTATTGGCTAACTGAACTGCAGTGAATTGAACACTCGTGCGTCTGGTGGAAGCGCGGTGGGGTGGTGGGTAGAGGAGGTATGGCCGTGGTAAAGAGTGTATGCCTGAGGGGTCTGTGGGTGACCGCCCAGGGTGTGTGGGTGAAGAACTGGGTGTATGAATACAGATGTGAGAGTCTCTCCTTCCTGGTAATTCTGTCTGACAGAGGACTGGCTCTGGAGGAGCATTACCATTCAGACCTGTAGATCTACTTTGTGTGTGTGTGTGTGTGTGTGTGTGTGTGTGTGTGTGCATGTGCACATGTGTGTGATATAGCGGCATTCTCCTGCGAGTGTACATCAGATTAAAGCAAGTAGTATTTAGCTCATTTACAGTATTGCCACTCCACAGAACATTTTGACAGTTTTCAAGGGAGGCATTTAAATGTATTCACACATTATTAGTACATCACTGTCTAAATTAATGAATCTCATTAACTCTTTCTTCCTGTTTTTCTTCTTTTTTTCCTCTCATGTTCACCGGATTTGTCTGGTTGCCTTTGGAAACAGGTAGGAAACGTTTGACACTTTGCATGTGCTGTGTGGTTTTGTGGGGTTGGTGATATTGAATCAGACAAACTGACACCCTGAGACTGTCACTGTCAGGGGTTCCCCTTCCAGCAGGGCTGCCTGGACTGTTTTTCCATGATGACTTCTTCATCATCATCATCATCATCATTATTAAAATTAAAAGGAAGAGGAATAAGCTCTGTACAATCTTCCAGTGGCAAATGGTGGTGCATGCCATTCCTGCACTTACCAATTGATCCTGGATCAGAATGAAAGTTTTACACTGAATGGTTGGAGTTAGAATTTGGGGTTGGCATACTGATCTTAGATCTGTCATATCATCAAGGGCCGGAAGTACCTAGAGCGAACAGAGAACCAGGAGTTTGGCCTGGCTCATGTAAACTACTCCCGCGCCTCCCCTCCAAAGTTAACAGTCATTTCGCTTATGAAGACAGTACTGCAAGGAGGAGGCTACAATCTGTATGATACAAGAGCCATTAAAGTGTTATCTCCAGTAAACTACACCTCTGCTCAGCTATAATCCCTCATAAGTACCTGCTCCTGCCCACATGTCCTTGCTTTATGAGTGTTGGGAAGTCCATGTCATTAGGAGGGCATTGTGTGAGCCATGGTGGCACCTGGAATCACCTGAAAGCATGTTACTCAGCGGTGTGGTCAGGAGTGCCGGGACCCCTGGCTGTCCGTTCAGCACAGGTTACCACCCCACCTGTCTCTACCTGGCGCAGGGCAGCACTGTAGAAAAAGACAGAGCTGGAGGAATTTCAAGTTTGAACAGTTGTGTTTGAACGATGGTGTTGCACCACCCTGACGTTCAGTGACAACCTGAACCACGATACACCTCTATATTCACTACATAACCCAATGCATCATTCTGAAGCACGTTATTGACTTAGTCAGTAGGGGAACAATAACTGGGACATGAACACAATATGGCTGGTGAATGCCCTCAGCAAAGACACAGTTTCCTGGATGAGTGAGGAGTCGGGTGATGCACTTAAGATGAGCTTTTGAGCTTTTAGGCCATTAATTATTAGTTTTTAATGCATTCCTTCAAGTTTCTCTGGAGATGTGGGTTAAGGGCCTCTACCTCATATCTGATTAATTAAAACACACCACGAGGTCTCGCCTTTTCAGTGACACGCCCCCATTTCTGCCTACCTTCCCAACCTTACCAGCCCCGGGAATCAATAATTTAGGGTTCTCTTCCGTTTTGGAGGAAACGCCTGTGTCCCCCCGCACCCCCCCCCCCACAGTCTCCTTCTCAAGCCTACCAGTGCTTGTGAACTCGATAAGTGTCTCGTGATCCCGTTAATCAAATTACTTATGAACCCAAAATTGACAGTTTTCATTAATTATAAAGGATTATTCTAATTGCCATTCAAATTTATTCATTTGGAACAGACGGCATTCGGTAATATTTCAGGGAATTTGCATATTAAATGGAGAGGGCCGTCCATTAAGCATGGTAATGTATGCGCGGCTCCTCGTTCTTAACTTGCAGGCCATATGCGACGCCGGCGCTGCGGCAGGTGAGGGATGGGGGGGGGGGGTGCGTGTGGGGGGGGGTTCATTTGTTTGACAAACACGGAAGGGGGCCCGCAACACGTCCTCTGACGCCCGCCCCGCGTGTGTCCGCTCACCCTATGCTCTACGGGAGGAAGACTCCCCGCTGTGCTTGTTGTCATGAGAACAGGAGTGACACACGAACTTGGGGGTGTGTGTGTGTGTGTGTGTGTGTGTGTGTGTGTGTGTGTGTGTGTGTGTGTGTATGGGTGTTGGGGGTGTAAGATCAGACAGCTGAACAGAGGTTTAGTTGTTTTTTTTTTTTCTCTGCACCTTTCTGTACATTAAACGTGTTACATTTAAAAGCTCAAGGCCCTACTCCTTTGGTTTTGTCGTTATCTTTTTTTGGTGGGTTGTTTTTGGCCTTTGTTTAGGGAAGTCATGATCACTTTATCCGCTGAGAGAACGGTGAAACTGGTTGTTTGCAATTCACGAAATTGCCTGCCGAGCTCACCGGTTCTCAAGGTCAAGGTCTTTTCTCACAGATGAAAGGATGTAGGGCGGAGGAGAGTGAACGTGACTCCCCTGAACCGGAGGAGAGTGAACGTGACTCCCCTGAACCGTTACCCAAACCCTGCAGTGATGAGCAAGCCTCCAGCACAGAGCCACCTTCAGGGAGCATATCCTCTGCCTTACTCACAACTGCTGTGTTCCTCACTATATCCCTCTATCTCTCTCACACACACACACATACACACACACACACACACACAAACACACACAGACACAGACACACACACACACACACACACACACACACACACACACACACACACACAGGCACACACAGGCACATTTGCCCCCTCTTTAACACCCCCATCATTCTCCCTGGGTGTACACCGGGCCTGGTAAACGCATCATTTTGAAAGTGCTTGTTTTGTGAGGAGTGTATCATTAAGCACACGGCTCTGACCGCACTTGGTGCTTTGCCTCACCCCGGGGAGAGCGGCGTGTTGAGGTCTTGCATTCAACAAATTTCTGTTCATTTTCACAGGGGTTAACCCCGGAGATAGGGTGCATTAATCCCACATGCTAACATTGTGCAGATCACCTTTATCCACCCGGCAATAGGGGGTGTTTGCGTGCAGCCACCAGTTTTAAAGCAGTGTTTCTTTGTGCTGCCGAAGCAGAGGCAGGAGCTTTGGTGTGATTTACGGCAGTGCTTAACGGTATGATAAAAAAGAAGAAGAAAAAATAGATGCATTCACCCCCAAGACCTACTTGGATTATCACCCTTACCTCAGTGTTTTAGCTTCACTGAAGCTAAATTTGGGAATGTGCAGTGAGTTGTGTTGGCTGTGATTTCCTTAAAATTTTGATCAATGTGTTTTGTACTCAGCCAGCATTTCCATATGATACTGTATTTTAAAGTAGCATTTTGTTGATGAAAAAGTTACAAGGAGACCATGTAAAGCAATTAGATGAATATAGTTTTTGTGGATGGCGGGTAAGTTTGTGGGCAGTGTGAGGGTAGACCTTAAAGCCTGGCTCACTAACCAGCCAGTCAACAGTCAGCTGAATAGGGATGCATGATATTGCTTTTGCTATTACACCTCTTGAACTTACCTGGCCATTGATGACACAACGATGAGTCAGACCCAGTGTAAGGAACACAGCAAACGTACCGTATGGTGTGACAACATTCCTTTATTTGTTTTGTGTTTGTTCTGAAGAATGAGCAATCAGTTCACTAACGCAGAGAGATGAGTCAGCTAAATGATGTGATCAGCAGCCCTGCTCAGCATGTCACACCAGTTACCATAAACCATGATATTTAAGGCCTTGGGTAAGGTAAGGGGCTGGTGGTGAAACAAACCCCCCGAATCCCGCTCCTGATGCTCGACCCATTTGGGCTCTGTTGTGTCCGTTTGTACCCCTCCTAACCCCGAGCAGCTGCCCCCTCATGCAGTTACTCTCTGCCATGACCAGAGGGTTGTCTGTGTTGTCTTAATGGCGTCTAAATGCAGGTCATGTTCCGCTGTGAGTAATGGTGCAGCCTCAGCTACACATCTATTTTTCACACGAGCAGGAGGAAGGGTTGCCAGGGTGTGTGTGTGTGTGTGTGTGTGTGTGTGTGTGTGTGTGTGTGGGGGGGATGGGGGTTTACATGCCTGGCAATTAGCCCCCTTGCTGGGCCTGGTGACACCGGCGCTCCCCCAGCCGGGCCAGGCCTGAGGCTGTCCCTGCTCCCCGAGGCAGATTAATGAAGAGTGCCTCAGAGGAAGCAGGCTTTCCATCAACTGCCTCCTGCCAAACACGTCTGTCACGGGATCACCAAGCCATTCCCTCTGCTGACCCCCTGTCTCTTTCACACTCACACACACACACTCACACACACATACACACATGCGCATGCGTGCAGGCACACACGCACGCACGCACACACACACACACACACACACACACACACACACACACACACACACACACATACACATGCCTGCAGGCACATACACATGCACACACTCGCTGTTTGACCCCCTGTCTCTTTCACACTCACACACACACACACACACACACACACACACACACAAAGACATGCACATAAACACATACACACTCTCATGCACGCACATACACGCACACAGACACATACACACCCACACACACACGCACACACATACATCTTTTTGATGCCAGTTACCTGAAGGAATTACAGACCGCAAGTGTCTTGAATGCAGATATTATTAGGGGTGGTGTGACAGACCGCTTGGGAGTCAGTTTTGGGAGAGGAACTCTCCTGGTAACAGCACTGTGTAGCTCATGATGTCACTGTTTACCCAGAGCGTTTTTTTTCCTTGTTTAAGCACTCAGCCTCTGCCCTGTGCCATGCTGCACACATCCCTAACCGGCTGAAACCGAGCACTAACTCTGAGTCTTTAGAAGCTCCCAGAAGGCAATGTCCTTGCGGGCCAGATAAATGAAACCGGAACGCCAAACGCCAAATCGCTCAATTTGAATCTTGAACGATCCCAGGGCCCCAGATGAGACCAGGAGCCGCAATTAGCAGAGTGTTTCTCGAGCGGCGCTCTGGGCCTTGTCCTGATGGAACCTTCTGGGGGCTTGGATCACCGCTCTCGATGCTGGCATCTGCCAGCCCGGGGCGCAGATGAGGTTAGGGAGCGAAGGGGGCTGTGGGGGAAGGTAAAACACCTACCCCCCCTCCCCATGGTGAGGACAGCGAGGACAGTGCCAGGTCACAGCACTGCCCCCCTTTTTTGAGTGCAGAAGAAGCGCAGGGAGGGAGTTAAGGAAGTAGGGCGAGGGGGTCGGGGTGCCCGCCGCCTCTGCTGGTGTCCATTTGTTCTGAGAAATATTTAAAGAGGGCTGGAGTTTGCGGGACATGGCTAAGATTAGGCAGAGACCGCGCGCCGTGCTGAATTTTTCATGGCAACGAGATGTTGCGGCTAAATAAAACATGGGAGTTTAAATAAAAATGAGCCGATATCGAGGTGGTTCAGCCACTCTCCTTGCTGTTGGAGGGGACAGTGGCTGATGGCCTCAATAATATGGGTGTCCTATAATGAGAGGCCACATGGCAACACCAAATGACAACACTGCTCATTGGCCTTTTTAATTGATAATTGATCTCTTCTGATATTTTAAACCTGTCAAATGAAGCTGTTCTTTGCAACAAATCTGTTGATATTCACTGTCTTGTAGCCCCACACTATTGTCTAATTGGGTTTATATTTGATAGTGAGCATCTGTGATTGGTTGTCTCTGCCTGTGTCTTAGGAGCAAAAGAATAACCCCTCCCTCCACCCCAGTCACCCTCCCTGTTAGAAAGCGCAAGTGTTCCCTGGAACCTAGGCACTTAACAGCTAAGCACAGGTTGGTGTGGAATCATCAGATCCTGTGGATCCTGGACAAGACAGACAGATATCTGTCCAGAGATCTGTGACTGAGACGGCCCCACAGTATGCCCCAGTTTGGCGTAGTGGTAAGGAGCAGGGCTCATAACCCAAAAGTCACTGGTTTGATTCCCTGCTGGGGCACTACTGTTGTACCCTTGGGCAAGGTACCTAAACTACAATTGCCTCAGTAAACATCTGTATAAATGGATAAACTAGTAACCCAAATAATTCACTAAGGATAAAAGAATCTGCTAAATGACAGTAATGTAATGTAATGCAATGTCCTAAGATCTCCGGCATCGAGAGCGTCCCAGCTCTCCACACTGGCTCTCTACTCTCCATCAGGGATCACCCCACGCCTCTCCGTCCCCTGCAGCTACGTCGCGTTCCCTCACCCGGGCCCGCCTCCCCGTCGCGCCTCTCCGAGCCGCGGGCCGGGGGTCTGCATTATTAATGGCTGGTCCTGCCGGCGCCCTACCCCCCGGGGTGCGCCCGTGCGGCTCCCGGCACGGGACGCCGGCACCATAAATCTCCTATAAAAGATGCGGCGAGAGAGAGGGGGGGTCACCACGGAAACGGGGGGAGTCAGTCGGAGCTGAAGTGTCAGTGATGCATGGACCCGAAATGAAGCAGGGAGAGAGAGACGGAGAGAGGGCTTTTTTGTCTGAGTTTACCCTCCGCTAAGCAAACACTAGCAGCTTGTAAAGAGCTTGATTTGGAAGCTGCTGGCCTTGATGTTTAAACACTCTTTAAGAGTGGGTGTCTTTTTTCTGAGCTGCTGTTGCTGATTTCTAAATCACAGCTCTTTCGGTTCCCCAATGAACCAGACTGAAGACGGAATAGCAGGGGCTTTCCCATGCTACATTCATACCCCCACCAAAAAAAAATGAGACGGTAGGCTGTGCTGGAAGTCCCCATTTTGAGTGCAGGATGGGTGCACACCGTGCTTCTCACACTGCGGATGGGTGCGTCTCACCAGGGTGGGTGTGATTTGAAGAGCTGTGGGCATCCTGAGAGGAAGAGGAGGAGAAGGAGGAAGAGGGCTCACATTACTGTGTTTTTCCCCCATTCCTGGCTTTCACATTCAGGACCACAGTCTCACGCCTCTCCCTCTCTGTGTTTAGAGGAAGTGTCAGACTGGAGATCATAGTGTCTTTGGTCCCATCTCCTCTCCTCTGCTCTGACAGACATAAGTCACGCATTATGTGCTACTGTTATTGTTTAGAGTCTGATTTCTTGATCTCGGGTTTCTACATAGTACAGGGCATGAATCTCTCATGTTGTTTTTGTATTACACATGTTTACAATGTTGTATATTCAGAAGATGTTTACTGAAGCAGTTAAGGTATCTTGTAATGGCAGTGCTTAACCTGCATCCTGTGGTTTACAAGCCCAGCTCCTTAACCTCCACACCTCTTCCGGTTGCCATGGTTTCCTCTGTGGGATGGAACAGGACTCCTGAGCTTTTGTCACATTCTTTCAGACAACATGCCGGGTTGAGGTCCTGGCTCACCTCGGTCATTAACAATTTAATGGCACTCGTCTGACCTCCTATTCGGCCCAAGCTGCACCCACTATCCCTTGCATTCCCTCCCCTTCAGGCTTCACCCAGTCTTCACTTCTAAAAAGTAGAGATGAGTTATCTGGAAACCCTGTGTTAGTTTGTGTGGTGTTGGAATGTCTGTGTTAGTTTGTGTATCTGTGTTTGTGTGTGTGAGTGTGTGTGTGTGCATGTCTGCATTAGTTTGTGTGTCTGTGTTTGTGTGTGTGTGTGTGTCTGTGTGTGTGTATGTCTGTGTTAGTTTGTGTGTGTGTGTGTGCGTGTCTGTTTTAGTGTGTGTGTGTCTGTGTTAGTGTGTGTGTGTTTGTGTCTGTGTGTGTGTACGGCGGTGCAGTAGAAAGGGATTCCCTCATGTCTTTCCCCCTCTCCATCACCGCCTGCTTCGCGGGGTTCAGCTGCAGCACGTGCCTCCAATCAGCATCTCCACGCTGGTGTTCCTCGCTGTACGGTCCCCTCAGCTGGGTGATTCTGCTTTGTGTACATAATCTGAGGCCCTGGGGCCGGCGTGCGGCGGTAACAAGCAGGAGAGAGAGAGGGAGAGAAAAAAAACTGTTTTATATTAGTCTAATACGGCGGCAGACAAATGTTCCCCCGCGCCGCAGAGGAGTGAATTACACACTTGATGAAGCGCGTTAGTATCGCAGCGTGTTGCTTTTGTTCGGGACACGGCGCGTGTTCGAGGGCCCATTTCTCAGCCGGAGAGAGGAGCGTGACAGGGACTTCCCCGGGAAGGGAAACGCAGTGAATAATGAACGAGCCGAAGGAAGGGCTTCGTTCACAGGCGCTCGGTGCGTACGGCGCGCCAGCAGGGAGAGGAGGGAAAAAATGAGGCACGTAGAGCGAATACGGGAAGAAGCGGCGCACGCGATTGGACAACAAGGGACTCTTTTGACACCGTTTGTCTTACAGAGAGACTGAGAGCCAGTTGCAGCTAAATTACGTTGTGGCGTTGAGGCTTTTAACTGCGGAACTGAGAGTAAGTCGTTGCTGTGCTGTAAAGGTGGATCGATAGCCGCAGGTCTCTGGTGCTGCTCTACTGTCAGCACTGTGGTCGCATGCAGTTCTGCTAAGATAATGACATGGTGGCATATAGGCACGAATCTACATACAGAAGATTAAAATCGATACAAATGATGTTCTTGTTTTACACATCTATGCTTTTATTTAGATCTTCTACATTTATTATCTAATGTGTCTATTACAAAGCTGTTTTATTATGTCCATTAATGGTAGTGTGATTTTTTTTATTCGAGGTCCTGTTATTAATATATCATAGCCTGTTTTTCAGTCCATATCTCAACTCACAACAGCATCGTAAAAGATTTACTTCCCTGCTTCCATGCTTAACAGTTCCACCAGGCCTAGGATGGAGTCATATCTTTCTTGGCCTGTGGGTAAAAATGTATTACATTTACCAATAATAATTTATGTACGTATTATTAAAATCCCTCTGTGACGTTTTTGAGTTGTCCTCGACAGATAGACGGACCCCGCACCCTTCTGGTAGGAGGCAGAGATAATTACTCCACACTGCCTCCATCTGCGGCCCGCCCTCTCTCCCCCCGCCCCTTCGAATGGGGGCTTTGTTGTCCCCCCGCTGCAGATCAGGACACCCGAGCTGCCGTTGCCCCAGGCTCTCTCCTCCAGTGCTGAGGAAAGAGGGATTCCCTCTTTATTTTTTTTTCCCCCAGGAGCGCTGTGAACGGAACAGCTCTCCTCTCCACAGAGCTCTCCCTCCCTGAACCCACAGACGTGTCTTAGCATCAAAATGTGAGTCATACGCTCACCCGGCTCACCAGCGGAGCCAGCAGCTGAGCTTTCTGTCGGATCCATCCCCGCGTCAAGGGAAATGCAGTCTGAGCAGGTGGATTGTGAGAGGATCAGGACTGCTCTGATAGGCCGCGGGTAGCTCTTTCTACTGCAGCGGGACCCAGGGAAGAACAGAGGCAAATTCATGGCACGTTGACTCAACAGGTATAAGCTGACAGGCAATGAGAGCTTCCAAATGCAGAGTCTGTGCTGATCTATTCAGAGTCTATGCTGAGTGTCTGATGATGAACTGTGGGCAGGCACTGTGGACTCCCCCAGCTGGAAAGCACCAGGGCTCCCACACAGGCCTCAGGAGCTGATCCCACCTCTGGGCTGTGTGTCTCTCCCTCTGGCACAATCCTCGAAAAGGAGGCTGGCTGACATTTCTCATTAAAAATTTAACAGAAGAAAAGTTACAAAAACAAATAATTTGTTTCTTTACAAAAAAAACCCCACCAAACAAAAGAATCAACAGGTGGTGGTACAAAATACAAAAGAGCAGACAAACAATTTAACAAGTAACAGTTTTGGTTATGTAATTACTATATAATTACTTGATTATTAGCAGCTAAATACTTTCCATTTGCGTTGGCATTAAAAGCAGAGGTGCTGGAGTCAGGAGCACACCATGTAACACCACGTCAAACAACCAGCGGTTACAGAGAAGTAACATGAAGCCCTTGGGAAAAATTCAGTGTAGTGCAGTGGTACAGAGCAGGGCGAGTAACCTCAAGGTTGCTGGTTTGATACCCCAGGGGGTTCTGCTGTTGTGTGGCACTTGACCGAGACTGCCTCTGTAAATATCCAGCTGCATATCTGGATCACATGTAAAAAATCCCTCTGGATTGAGACCATCTGCTAAGCAGTTGTAACGAAACTGTCTGGAACGTGCAGTGGAAAAGCAGTTGAGCTGTGTGCTTGACCTCTTAGCTGGTGCTGGTCATGTTCCAGCTCCTCAGTAGAGCAGGGAAAAGGGAACACTGAGTCTGTGTGAGTGTGTGACTCACAGACAGGTGCCTCTCAGTCCTTCATACTTTCCCTGCTCTGTGCTCAGAATCTCTGTGCATTTAGCTGATCTGCTGGGTGAAATCATCAGGCCTGAGTGGGTGTGGTCATGTTGTAGTTATGTATATAGTTATTACATTACATGTTACATTATTGTCATTTAGCTGTTTACATTACATGCATTTAGCAGATGCTCTTATCCAGAACGACTTCCAACACAATAGAACATAAGCATATCCATTCAATTTAAACGTGCAACACTGTCAGACCAGGCCAACAATACTCCCAGACCAGTGGGTTTGAGCATAACACTATTCGAGCCCTACCACAGTTTAACTTGTGCAATCTGACAGAAGCCAAGTGTACTACGATACATAGTTACAAGTATTCAACGATACATACTACATTTACATAGTTAGTGACTATGTTATCCATTTAAACAGCTGAGGCAATTAAATACCTTGCCCAAGGGTACAACAGCAGTTCCTCTGCAGGGATTTGAACCAGACACCGTTTGGTTATGAGCCTTGCCCCTCACTGCTATGCCACACTGCAGGCCTCAGGTTATGCAATACGTGTAGTTACTCATGGCATTGTATTACTCAGTATTGTCCATGCAGTAATACTCATGTAATTATTTCTTTGCAACAGACTGCTGGAAACCCGCGTTGTCATTCTGTCTAATCCGTATGTCTAATCTATGACTTTCATGCCTAATTGCGGTGAAATTTAATTCCCACCTTAATTTAATGACAGTGTGAAATCATAAATGTGTTACTGCATTTGGTCAGCTGGGTTAGTAATCACTTTCACAGATTTTAAGTTCACAAATTTTAGTTCTCTCATTGTGCGTTGCAGCAATTTTCAATAATTCCAACCATGCATTTTTTTTTCTGTTATTTAGTTTAACCTTGTTTTGCTACAAGCAGGAGGAGGGGATTTTTTGATCCACGCTGAAAAATTATTCATAGTCGCAGTGCACATTATTCAGACATCCTCAGTGTCTTATATGGTGACTCCAAACAGCCTGTCAGCAGTAATTAACTGAGGTACAAACAAAAAAGGTGGAGCAATAACATACTGTGTGTGTGTGTGTGTGTGTGTGTGTGTGTGTGTGTGTGTCCCAGAATTAGGTTTAATAATAATCAGATACTAATTTGCCATCATCTTCTGGAAGGCTGAGAAATCCAACTGAAATCTTATCTAGGCCAGATAAAGGGGGGGATTGAGAGGCAGAAGAGAGAGAAGGAGAAAAAGGAAACAAGGGCTGTGATTTCACTGTCTTCTGGTCGCCTTTCAGCCGTCAAAGCAGTTATAGCCCCTCATAGTGTTGAACGTATAAAAGCCCACAGTGGTGTTAAGGCACTACTTTCTGGCCAAAGGGACAAACTGGAGAAAACACAGGATGAAAAGTGAGTGAGAGAGAAAAGGGAAAAGAGACAGAGAAGGAGAGTTAGAGTGAAATTAAAAATAGTGAATTTGCACGCTCCTACCAGCTTCATGTTCTGATCAGACAAGCTCTGTGGACAGTGTGAGCTGGTGTGCGTTCAGCTCTTTCAGCCACTCCCAGAACTAAAGATCTCTCTGTCTGCTCACCCCAACACCTCAATATGGCCCTGCCAGCCAAAAAAATCAATCTCTCACTCATGAATTATTGAAGTGTTTGCCTTCTGCTCCTCAAATATACAAGAGGAAAGCCATGCCACTTCATCTCTTCTCTTTCTCTCCCCCTCTCTTTCTCTCTCTGTCTTTTTCTCCCTCAATATGCCATTACTCTATTTTCTCTGGCTTTAAAAAGCAGAGGCTTCCTAGGTTCAGTTCGCATAGATCTTTCTACCTTTTCTTTGAAATAGACTGCAGAATGTGTATGCCATAGTGACCATTGTTTGAGCCAATGGTTCAGTCCTACATAATGACAAATTGAGTTTTTTTGGCTGTATCAAATTAAAATTCACACTCGAATTAAAATGAGCTCTTCTAGAAAGTATCTGTATCTGTTTTCTAGTTTCATGGAGGGATTTGTTGAATATTTGAAGGTGCTGACATGTCAGTGAACATCATTGTGTTACATTATTAAATCACATTTCATTAATTGCAGAGCAGATGCCCTTATCTAAGGCATCGTGTATCAGTGCTGCAGGTTATGCATTTAGAAAGCAGAAGGAACTGAAGAAATTCAGCTTCTGTGCCTTGCTCAAGGCTCAAGGCTCAACCCCCCTGGTTAACAGCCCAGCCCTCTGACCACTTCTAGTTACAGGACTGAAATTACTCTATGGTTATGTACCAGTACAAAGCCTGTGGTTTTCTTTGCCTTTAAATTCAGGCTCTTCTGTGTTTGGTCAGAGATAACAGTGTCTCTGCCTGTCTTCTGTAAGGCATGGACCATTAAGTGTGAGCGTGTGTTGCAGCGCAAGTGTGGTGCAGCCTTGTGATGGTGTGATGTAATGTTAGCATACTCCAGCGTAGCGTTAGAGCACTGGAAGCAGGTTAGTGATCCTGTGCAGAGACAGCGTTACAGGCGAGCAGAGGAGAATCCCATCAGCCCCTGCATCAGAGGCGAGGGCCGTCACGTATTGCGAACCCTGAACAAAGTCATCAGTCTCCCAGATGAGGTCATGCCTTGGCAGGGCGGCGGCCGCCGGGGGCGGGGCACGCCGTGATCTGGCCCGCGACGGAGCTGGAAAAGCCTTCCCTGTGTCAGATGTTAAGCCACAGACAGATGCACCCAGTGTGAGCAGATTAGCTGGAAATGCCCAGAGCAACAGCTGGTATAGAGAGAGCGTGGAGCACTGTGTCCCCGGACTGGCTTGTGCTCTCTCTGTCTCTCATTCCCTCATCCTTGCTTTTTTTCTGTATTCTCAGCAGTGCTTCATGGGCATGATCATGTCAAGATGTAACTATCTAGACAGCGATCGGGGCAGATCCTCAGTCTACCTCATACATATATTCTTTAATATCAGCAAATTTCAAACAGCGTTTAAAAAAGCATCCACATCAATCCATAAGGTGCACTGCTGCAGTTCTAGCCTCTGTAGTAATAGTTATAGCAATGTATTATTATTATTATTATTATTATTATTATTATTATTATTATTATTGTTACACAAGGACATTGAGATCATTATTGTGATTAGCATTCCCCAAGAGACTGGGATTTGATTGACAGATCGTGGTGCTCTGTGTCTTTAGCTCTACCCCAGCTCTCAATTACGACAGTTAAATATGAAGGGTTGATTATGTAAAATAACACTCCCCTCTGCCTTCCTTCATCTCCTGGGTCTGCATGCCTCTTGTAAAGTCTCGCAATCTGATATGTACCCCCTCCCCCCCACCCCACCTCCCTCTCTTTCTTCTTTCTCTCTTTCCCTCCCTCTCTTTGTTTCTCCATCTCCCTCCCCCTGTGACACTGTGTGTGATTGTATCTGTGTGTGATTGCAGGGCACAGTTTATTAATCAAAAATAAATATATGTATCCCTGATAAGAGTGGTGTGGTAACCTTGCTCCACCGTCGAGCGGGAGACCACGGTGTGATTCCCAGCTCTGATAGGTCAGCTCTCTACAGCTGACTACAGTGTGTTACAAGTAGACTTAGATTTATTGAAGCTCTACAGATATTGGTGACCCTGTTATGGAAACTTGCAGAGATATAGGTGTCCCTGGTATGGCATTTTGCCAGGGTGTAGCCATGCTAAATAGGCATGATCTGATGTGTGGTTATACTCATTTTGGTGTCCAGTGACTGACTGAGGTCAGATTGAGATCAGTGTTCCTGTGTCCTGGTTGGTACGTGGTTTGATGTGGCAGTAAACTGCTCTCTCAGAAATGAGTTTGTAACATTAAATGACTTCCACTTGAAGACCCAAAGAAAGTGGCTGAAAGGTGCATCCATGCTGTAACAAGGAGCTACATGATTTGTGTGTTTTGATGATGGGAGGTTGTCTCCACTGCTGTTTTCTTATGAAATAGGTACCAGGTTGCAGTTTTGCAAGGGACCCACAGTGAGGGAAAAACAACACAAGACGAGCAACGGAGTGATTTTTCTTTCCTCAGTCTATTTTGTAAACTATTTTGAAACTGGCTGCCAAAGCTGCCCTGCTGCTGTGTAGCAGAAGCGCACGGGAGGCACTGAGAGGCAGAAAATGAGTGTGAAGTGCGGAGAGTGAGGGAGCGAGGGAGAGGGAGAGTGGGAGAGCGAGGGAGAGCGGGAGTAGCAGCGTGCTTTCATTCCGGAGAATAAGCAAGCTGTCATGCCCCTGTCAGGAGGGGTGGACCCTGCTATTGGTTTTGGCCATGCAGTAAATGGAGGGCGCTTTGGTGGGGTTCAGACCAGGGCAGGTCCAGCCAGAGGCCCAGATTCTGCTGTAGGTTGTTCCTCGCTGTAGGCCCAGGGGAACCCCATGCGTGTCGAACTTTATCCCCCCCTTCCTGAGACATTACCCCCTCCCCCTCTGAGAATCGGGTAAAATAACCACTGATTGAGAGACTAACTCTGAAATACCAAAGCCTGAGAGCAGGAGGGTGTCCTGTCTGTGTGTCTTAACTAACCTAACTCCCCTCCCTGGTGGGAACACACTGGGGTGACTGGGAGTGCTTGCAGGGGTAAACCAGCAGCTCAGAGGAAAACCCTGAGAAGGACCTTGCGAGTTGTTTGTTTTCCTCCTGCGTGTTGCCATCTTTTCACGGCGGCTCTGGGGCATTAAACATGCTGGGGTGCACATGCCAAAGCCCTCCAGCCTCACTTTGTACCCCTCCCATACTGGCAGCTTCTCACATGGGGGCGTGTCCTGTTGCCCCTCTTGCTCCGCCCCTGTGGGTTTACCCCACCCACTTTGTTTCACTTCTCTCTTGGCCTAAGAGTGGCGGAAGGGCAGACACACCCAAGGTAAAAACTGCATTTTACTGTAAATAACCATGCAGTGACAAAAATTCCCCCTGGCCCCTAATAAGCACGAAATTGTAATAGCTCCTGCCTGCATGTTTAGAAAATATTTGCAAAAACCCATCCTGTATGAACATGTGATGTTTAAAAATAGAAATATATTTAAGTTAATTGATAACTATGTTATTTTTCCATTTCATGTAGGTGTTATAAAGGTACTATGGCTAAATTATTGTAAAGGCAAAATACAGGGAGACCAACTAACAGGTGACCCCAAGAGATTGATATGCGTATGGTACACAGTTGTTTATGAGAGAGCATTCCTTAGGTCTGTACATACACACACCCATGGGAAAGAGAGAAGGAATGATAAATGAGAGAGAGGTTGAGAGAGGGAGTGAGGGAGAGGTAGATGAAAAACATGCTACCTGGGGAGGAGGGAGGGACCGACAGGGAGGGAAAGAAGAGAGGGATGAGAAAGAAATCCTGGTGTGTGAAAGAAAGAGTACATAGAGCACATAGAAGACAGAGAATGAGAATGCAGAGGAAGAAAGGGCAGCAGCCAAGCCAAGCTTCACCTCCCTCTCTCCCTCTGTCTTCCTATCTCTCCCCCTCTCTCTCCCTCTCTCTCTCCTTCATTCTCTCTCTACCCCCACCCCTCTTCTCTGTCTTTCTCTCTCACTCCATCTCTCTCTCTCTCTGTCCTTCTTTCTCACTCCATCTCTCCCTCTCTCTCCGTCTCTCCCACTTTCTCCCTCTCTCTCTCCCTTTCTCCATCCCTCTCCATCTCTCCCTCTCTCTCTCACTCTGAGAGCTGCAGCCCCTTCATAAAATATTAATGTTGGTTGTGCTCAGCACCATAATTGCCATCTCAGCCCCTGAATAATTTATGGGCTGCACCGTTCACTTCGTCTCATTTAGTGATAGTGCGGGTAACACCATACAAGTAGATGGCAAATGCAGTAATGGCACTGTTTTGCATTAAGTAGAAGAATTAGATTACCCAAGAAACCAGTCTTTCTCTCTTCCTTTCTCTCGCTCTCTCTCTCTCTCTCTCACACTCTCCCTCTCTCTCTCTCTCACTCTCTCCCTCTCCCCCACTCTCTCTCTCTGTCTCTGCTTCTGCTGTCCCATGTTGTGACAGCCATACTTTCCCCTCATTACGGATATGCTAATTAATGAGACGTTGATAGGCCTTTGTAGTCCTGTTGGGAAAAAAACAAAAAACAAACAGGCAACACCGGTGTGAAAGTAAGGCCGTGCGGGTGTGTTTGGAGGCTTCCGTGCGTGTAAACAAGCGTGCTCTTTTGATCTGTAAACACGCATCGCACTGTTGCGCGCATGCAGACTTGTTTAAGTCATGACAACAGGCTTGTTTCATGTTATTTGCCAGTCGTCAGTCCTCCTGTTGGAACAACAGCTCTAGCTGAAATGTTGCACTGTAGATGCGTGTGTAGAAATAACCTTTCAGTATGAGACATATTACGTTACTTGCTGTGAAATGAATGCTATAGTAGTAGCTAAATTGCTGAGAGGAAGCGTCAAACATTCCATATTGAACTTTTATCCTTGCTGAACTGCAAGTGTGTTTCACACGATTGCATACAAAATACAAAATCACATATTTAAAACAAAAACTATAGCTGAACAGGGATGGATAGCTTTTATTTTTTCACAGTTTCTCCTCACCAATGTGAGCACAACCGTGCAATTCCTTCATGGTGAAGGAATTACTGGAATAATGAAGTCATTTGAGTACCCCTTGTGTTCTCTTAAACTAATAGTGTCATATCCTCTTCATATAATCCTGCACTTTCGCTGTGAATACTGTATGCAAGAGGGCAATGGAGGCGCTCTATCATTTTGATAAATGAAATATGAAATTGTCATCATTGCCTCCTGGTACTCACGCTCCCATCCAGAGAAATATAAGAAACGAGAAGTAAAAATGACAATGCAATTAAAATGCAATGAAATGAATGCCACTCAGATTAAAGAGCAAGATGGTGAACCGAATCTGTACAGTGAAGCACTGATGGGTTTGCTAGAGAGGTACATGACTGAGACCATTTTCAGGCATCAAATAAAGCATGAATAGAGACGAAAAGCTCAGTTAAAAGAGCTCTGGCTTTAAATAAATAAAGTTCTTTGTGTATCCTCAGTATTATCTCCAGCTCATAACACCAGTTCCGTTACAAAATGGGAATTTCCGTTTGTTTCCCTGGTTCGTATCTGTATCTGTTCGTCTTCCCCTGCTTGTGTCTGTTTTTAATAAATGCAGAGAACAGTTGAAGACACTGTCGTTGGCCAGTTTTTACATTTGAAATTCTAAAATTCCTTTGTGTGTGTGTGTGTGTGTGTGTTATCGAGGACTACATGGAGAACATGTCACTGGGAGAGGAGGTCTCTATGGGGTCAAACTCTGTGTCAATTTAGGGAGCCAGCAAGCTGACCAGATGTGACCTCCCAGATGCAGAGGTCAGAGGTCAACGTGTCTGAGGATTTCATTAACCCTTCATCTGTTACCACCCCTCTCCCTTCCCCCTGGACTGCCTCCCTCCATTCAGCTGAGGCAGTGGACTTGTCACTCCCTCGAGGAGTCTGTCTGTTAATGTCCACACTGCAGCATCCATTGTTTTTTTTTTCTCTCTCTCGCTCCCTTTCTTTCTCTTCACTTTATTCTGTCTTTCAGTGTCTCTTTTCTGCTTGTGCTCACTCTTTCTCTCTCTCTCTCTCTCTCTCTCCGCACATCTCTCTCTCTCATTCTCTCTGTGTGTCTCTCTCCCATACACAAACACACACACACACAGTCAATCTCTCTCTGTTTGCCAGAGGTCAGAGGAGCTTGTGACAGGTTGAATATTTTGTGAATCATTAGTTTTCTACAACTACCTCATAATCCACTTCCTGATCTGCTGAACTCCGGAAATTGAAGGTCGGGCCCTCAGTTATGATTCCACCAGCCAGGGGGACACCGATACAGTAACAACACCCCCTCCCCTGACCACCGCCGACACCCCTCCCCCCTTTTTTCATCCAGCAGCTATAATAATTGCCTTCTTTAATTGGAGGGCCCTTAACGATGCATGACAGCACTATCCAATCAATTCTGAAAGCATAAGGTGTCTGTCTATTGTGCCCTACGGAAGGGACATTGTGTACTTTAATATACATTATACCGGTAAGAGCACGTCCTCTCTCTGTACTCCACACTCCGGAGAGCTCTTCAGAGCAGTAATGGAGCTTGTCAGGCCGCGCGGGTCAAACGCGCGACAGAAACACAGCCATTACGCCCTTCATACCAACCGCCTCCCTCTACCCGCACCCCTACACATACATTTATGTGGTTATTCATCTCTGAGCGTCACGGTGTGCTCAGTGTTAATGTGTGTGTGTGTGTGTGTGTGTGTGTGTGTGTTTGGAGTAAGTCTGTGTTTGTGCATGTGAGTGTGTGCGTCTGCGCACACATAGTGTGCAGATACATTACATTACATTATTGTCATTTAACAGACACCCTTATCCAGAGTGACTTACACAGGTTACAATTTTATCCATTGATACAGCTGGATATTTACTGAGGCAATTGTGGGTTAAGTACCTTGCCCAGGTACAACAGCAGTGCCCCAGTGGGAAATCGAACTGGCACCCTTTTAGTTTACAAGCCCTGCTTCTTACCATGTTTATGCATGCGTGCATTTGTGTAGAGTGTATCTGAGTGTGTGTATCTGACTCAGTGTGTGAGTGTGTCTATCTGCCTGAGTGCATGTGTATACATGTGGTAAGAGTGTATGTGACAATGTAAGTGTATGTATTTAAGTGTATGTGTTTGTCTGTGTGTATATGTATGTATATGGTTGGAGTGTACGTGAGTGTGTGTATGAGTGTGTGTATTTGTCTGTGTGCATATGTATGGATATAGTCAGAGTGTGTATGAGTGTGTGTATGTGAACGTGTGTATGAGTGAGCAGACACTAAAGACTCAGGCCCCGGGCTGCAAATCCGCCCTGGACATGGTAGTTTTTGTAGAAGATTTAGCGCAGCTGAAAGTGAAGCAGAGGTGTCACCCGGGGGCTTAAGCCCAGCGTTAGGAGGAATGCATCACTCTCTCCTTTGTTACTGACACCCAGAGACAGCTGGAGGAGGGGGCGGGAGAGCCGAGGAGGAGGGAGGGAGAGAAGAGGAAGGAGATTAACCCTATTAAACCGACACTGCAGAGGGAGCGAGAGGCGGCGAGTAAGCGCTTTACTCCCTGAGTAATTACTGCCGGTCGATATCGGAGAGCCGCGCGGCGCTCTCGTCCCTGCGTCGGGGACCCAGACAAAGGGCCCATCTCTTTAATTAGGGTGTCCGGTCCTTCGGCCGCGGCTCTGTTTTCCACCTGGTCCTCCTTCAGGTGGCAGCAACAGGGGATGCGGGTGTCGCTTGTCTCCCGATCTTGTGAGCCGGCAGCGTGGGCGCCAACGGACAGGAACCTGGTCAGAGAGGAGGGGCATGATGCCGGTTACCACATCCTGTGTTGTTTTTATTTTCATGATTCTACCATTGCAGGCCCCTTCGGAGATGACAGATTCTGACCTGATGTCGGTGCGGCTCGATAGTGAAAGAAGAAGAGGAAAAAAAAAAAAAAAAACCCAAAACAGCTGCTCTGAGAGCTGGGGCAGACAGATGACAGGCTGCATTACATCCAGATTACAGCATGTTTAGCGCGGTAACTTTACCCCTCGCGCAGACACAAAGATACACTTGTGTGTCTCCCTGCATGAAAGCAGACCTTCGGCGCGCACGCAAACAGCGTCAAAAGGCGCCAAGTTCTGAGTCAAGACAAGATTCTGAAAAGCCCCAGGAAAGGCCAGGCGCTTGGGGGAAGGGGGTAGCCTAGCGTGATGCGGTTCGGCGTGGTTGGAGGATTCTGGCTCGGGGGGATGTGGTGGGGGTGGGGCAGTGGGGATGTCTCTATTGAGTGGTAATTAAAAAGAGGCAGGGGTGACTGGATATCAGCAATTTGCGCGAGTAAACGAAGAAAAGTTCTGCTAATTAAGTGCTTTCCCCCAGCTCCATCGCCATGGCGGTAACTGGTCCCGTCACACAGCCGGTTGCCATGCTGACCCCCCCGTAGCCTTGTGGCGTAATTGCCGCTCAGGCCGTGCTTGGAGCCGGGGCGGCTGGAGGAGAGATGAAAGGAGGCGAGAGGGATGGAGGCGCCGTCCCACCAATTAGCAACACGAAAGCGAGAGCTGTGAGAAAGGGCAGGGGAACGGCGGAGTCCCCCCATGTGCCGGTTTAGCTTCTGCACGGAGAAACAGCCTCTAATCGTACCTCATCACCTCCAAGCCTTCGCATACCTCTCACCAGCTACTCGGGCCTGCTTTCCTCCTGTGGATGCTGTGCTGTTCTTTATAATGTGCCATTTTTTTATGGTAGGCTCTGCAGTCGTGTACAGAGTGCAGCCTAGCAAACTGCGAAGGGCAGGTTTTATGTGCTGTGGTGCTACTGGTCAAAGGGGACTGGAGAGTACTCTTAAAATGGTTGTGTGTGCCACCGTTTCTCTTTCTCGTCTCGCGACAGAGCTTGTCTGAACTTTTGGCCATACGAGACAGAGTCCTAACAAAGTCAATAACCATTGCAAAATTCAACATTTTAACTTTGAAAAACCGGTTGAGTGTACCTCCTGTCCTTTTCAAGTATGCAGGCATTTTCTGCATTCATGGAACACAGGTGTGAAAACACACACACACAAACACACACACCCACCCACACACACCACACAGTCCCTCTGTGGAGTTGGCTGGCAGTCAGACACACTCGCGGGGGTTGGGGAGGGGGGGGGGGTGGGGATGAGGTGGTGGTTGCCGTGACACCTGGACTCGGGAGGGAGGGTTGCATATGGTATGAGGCTGGACACAGTGGGCCGTGTTAGTCTCCCTCTGGCAACCCTGCTGAAAGCTCTCAGAGGGACCACAGTGTGATCTCTGACTGACACAGCCCCCTTCCTGAAACACCGTTGGTCCCTGTCAGATTATGCTCCACTCGCTCTCTGGGTTTTATTGGTTAAGTAAACTCTGGCAGCAGGGTAGAAATACCATGTCAGGAGAGTTTAATGCCTCGTCTGTCCCCCTCCATTGGTGAGATGATGCATTTCAGAGTGTTGCAGCACGTGGACCTGCCTGTGTTCTGATCTCAGTTGCAGCATACTGCATACATCTAATTCACTCTGGGGAGTTTTGAGAAACTGGCACAATTTTGGGTGTTGTTCTACTCTTTTAGCCTGTAAAACAGCAGTCAACCTTATAAATGTTCCACTGTCACGAGTTTGTGAAGAGAACACAGTGAGTCAGTCAGTTTGGCTCTGGAAGGGACAGGCTTCATTTATTTGTTTTTTTGCAATAAACTATTCTAAACAGGTCACACAGGAAAGGACACAGAATCAATAGAGAGTTTTTTGGCATCAGAGGTCAGTGTAAAAGCATGCCCCCTTCTGAATGTGCTAGAGCATGCAGTGTTGAGCGGGCTGAGGGGGCGTGGCCTGGAAGGGTGGGGTCATGTGACTGCTCTGATGAGGTGCAGAGATGTGTCTCTCTGTGGATGTGGATTGCGGGGTTGATTACCCGCTGCTGCGGTATGCGCTGCACCAGCACCGGCATTCACACACGCTGTCCCAGCATTCCTGTCTGAGTGCCATACCACAGACAGGGAGCCCTGCTGGGGGGGACCACACCTCCGCTCCTGACTCTCAACAGCACACTGTAATGGGAGTGAGGGAGTGAGGCTGAATGTGTGTGTGTGTGTGTGTGTGTGAGAGAGAGAGAGAGTGACTGTGTGTGTGTGTGTCTGAGAGTGACTGTGTGTGTGTGTGTGTGTGTGTGTGTGTGTGTGTGTGTGTGAGAGAGACAGTGACTGTGTGTGTGTGTGTGTGTGTGTGTGTGTGAGTGTGTGACTGTGTGTGTGTGTATGTGTGTGAGAGAGACAGTGACTGTGTGTGTGTGTGTGTGTGTGTGTGTATGTGTGTGTGTGTGTGTGAGTGTGCGTGTGCGTCTGTGTGAGGGAGATTGCAGGCCTCAGGAGAGGTCCAGGCTAGGATGGCCCCCGGTGACTCTGTCTCTTTGAGAGACATTTCCTCATAAGGCCACGCATCAGTTGGCTGTCAGGCTCATCACTGACCTGCGACAGATGGTCCTGCTCTTTATTTCAGTGTGTGTGTGTGTGTGTGTATGGGGGCGTATGCGCACGTCCGTGTGTGCGCACCCAAACATTTGTTGCGTGCATGTGCATATGTATCCCTGTGTGTGTGTGTGTGTGTGTGTGTTTGTGTGTGTGTGTGTGTGTGTGTGTGTGTGTGTGTGTGTGTGTGTGTGTGTGTGTGTGTGTGTGTGTGTGTGTGTGTGTGTGTGTGTGTGTATGGGGAAGGCTGGTCATTGCTGAGCATTATAATGCACCCACTGTCCAGGGCAGAGTGCAGGTTAATGTCAGGGGCATCCAGTGTCTGTGCCCTTTGTGGTGGCTGGTAAAAAGACAGCAGACACAATGTCACAAACCAAGCCAGGCTGACAGGGCCTGTGAGAGAGGGATGTATATTACATTACATTACATTACATTACATTACATTACATTACATTAATTTAGCAGACGCTCTTAATCAGAGCGACTTCCAGCACAGAAGTACAAAACTGTATCCATCCAAGGTGAGTGAGGAACATTGTCAGACCAGGCTAACAACGCTCCCAGACCAGTGAGTGTGAGCATAACACTATTCAAGCCCTGCCACGAGTTAACTTGTGCTAACCTGACTAGACAAGCTCCTCCATCCAGCTCAGAGCTCAGGCTCTGCCTCCCTTACTGCTGCTCCTGGACTGCAGTGCTAACACGATTTGCTGGAGGAAAAGCTGTATAATTATGGGGGGAGGTAAAAGCTTCGGCTAACTCGAGCCATGATCTAATAACGTGATGTAGCCCCACTTTGCCGCTCTCTCAGAGAAAGGGTGAATATTTGCCGCTGGTCAGATCACGCCGCTATGCAGGATGTCTCATCAGAGCTGTGCTCATCAGAGTGGCTTTGCTCCCACAAGTTATGTGTTACACTGTGCCGCAGCTCCCGGCAAACATCATCACCAAAGAGGCTAATGGTGCGCAGTAGTTGTGGGTATCCACTGAACCTTACATGGCTGAAGTCTTGTTTCACCATTCCATACTTTTTTTACATGTGCATGCTGCAGTCATGATTTCTGATTGTGGAGTTAAGAGAGGGTGAATGAAGTGTTTTGTAGAGAAAAGTCTATTTTCTTATTCTCATTGAGAAACACCTGTTGACTGTCACAAACTCACAGGGAGGAAGACATGCCTTCTCCCCTTGTCTGACTTGGTGTGTTTGTGCAGTGGTGGGTGGAGTTTGGGAAGCTGTTGGTCAACGTGATGGTTCTTTTGTGTCTCCTGCAGGTTCTTTCTGAAGTTCTTCCTGAAATGCAACCAGAACTGCCTGAAGAATGCAGGGAACCCGCGGGACATGCGGCGGTTCCAGGTAAGGAGGGCCTCTGGTCTCCCAATGCATACCCCTACATGCACACACACACACATACAAACACACACACACACACACACATGCACGTGTGTAAACATGCACATGTACAGACGCACACTCATGCACACACGCACACACTCTTTCTCACACAAACACAAACACACATGCTCACACTATCTCTCACATAAACACGTACAGACAATCACTCTGTCTCTCACACAAACACACACACCCACACATGCACACGTTCACCCACACGCATATACCACCACCTGCGACTGAGGTGGTAACCGTGCCAGTCTGTGGCAGAGTATCTGCATGTTTTAGGCTCAGAGGGTATGGTAAAGAAACGATCCAATCAGGACGTTTAGAAGGCATGGTAAAGAGATGATCCAATCAGGAAGTTTAGAAGGTGTCCTACTCGCTTTCAGCCCCACCTCCCCTCTCCTCTTTTTTCCCCTGAATTCTCTATTAAGCACTACGGAGTGTTTGCCCTCTTTCCCTCCTCTTCTCTCCCCCTCCCCTCTCCCCTTTTCTTCCCAGAGCTCTCTGTTAAGCGCTGCTGAGTGTTTGCTGTGACAGGTGACGTGTCCCGGTTGTGTACCGCTGCCCGGCACGCTGACACCGCTGATGTATGCGGCGTTTATTTGCGTTCCCGGGCTGCGCCCCTGTTCGGCTGTCACCGTGACGGCGGGGGGTGACGGCGCGCAGGGGCGGAAGGACACACGCTCTGCATAATCATGCAGCTGTGTCAATTACACCCTCACCTCGGCCGCGTCCCCGCTTTGCAGGAATAGCGTGTAGTGTGTGTAGAGTAGGGACGGGAAACCGCCGCCGCCGCTACACAGGAAAGGCCACACCTGGATCTGCAGCGATCCCGGGAACATGAGCGCTGCGCAAACAAGTCACACACACAACAACCATGCACACATATACACGCGTAACCACACACACTTAAACGTGCAACCGCATACACGCACGTGCGCACAGACACACACACGTGCACACACATACATATGCACCCCTACACAGACCTACGTATCTCCCCATCCGCAAACACACACACGCACACGCACATGTGCAAACACAACCACATACAAACACACGAACATGCACATACATCAGCACACATGCACATACAGAGACCTGTATACACCCCCCCCCCCACACACACACAGCGAGACAGACACACAGACACACACATACAATAAGAGTCCCTTATGAGGCACACATATACAGTCACTTACACGCACGCACACACACACACACACACACACACACACACACACACACACACACACACACACACACAGCGTATCGCCCCTGCCCGCACAGAGCCACAGAGCCTGTTTTCCCTGATGTGGACGCTCCGCGACTCTGCCCTGTGGCTCTGTGTGAGCCGTGTGTTCCACCCCGGTGGTGACAGTGTAATTAGAGTCTCCGCTGGCAGGCCACAGTCCGGCTCAGACAGCACTGCTCGTTAGCTGTGTTCAGGAAGCACAGGATTACCCAGCAGCCCTCCGCTCACCGCTCTGGCCTAATTGGGGCCGTCGCAGCTGGGGGATGATGCAGTCAGACGGCCTCTTCCTGTCCAGCGTCCTCAGGAAGCGTGGACTACACCCCGCTCTCACAGTCTCTTTCTCTGTCCCTCTCTCTCATCACACACACACACACACACACACACACACACACACACACCTCACATTCTCTCTCTCTGTCCATCTTTCACATGTACATACACACACAACATTCCCACATTCTCTCTCTCTCTCTCTCTCTCTCTCTCTCTCTCTCTCTTTCTCTGTCTCTCTCACACACACACACACACACACAAACACTAACACATACACGCATTCACATTCCCATTTGTAACACGCACATGCACTGACACACAGAAAGGAGGCATCTGCAAATATCCCAAAAGCATACGAAACTAAAAAGGCCAAGACAGATCCATTCCACTGACAGGACAACAGTAAAGGAGAAAGAGTGGCATTTCCTGTCCTGTGCGGACCCTCCTTTGCGCCCTCTTTCCCTCTCTGCGGTACAGTGCTTTTTGTCCTTTTCTGCCACAATCTGCTCCCACAGAGTACAGCTCTCCTCTAAAGTTGTTCTTATCGTTTTAATGGTTGAAGGAGTAATAATTATATGTATGGGCTGAAAAGGTACTTACTTGTGGTAAGCACACAAAGAGTCATGCTCACGGCTGCCCCTCTTTGACTCTAATCGTTCATATTAATTGTGGTGTAACAGGGGGGCGACAGCCCCAGTTTGATTGAGTTTAATTAGCGGTGCAATTAATTCATAGTTTTAATCGGCGGGTGAGCGGATTAGGACTGTGTACTCTCGCTCAGTAATCGCACGTGCGGTGTCAAAGGCCAGCAGTTATAACAGTGATGTCCTGCCTCATTTTGTACATCTGCAAGCATGAGCAAACAGCTGTCAGCTGTGTGAATGTGTGTATTAGTGTTTGTGTGTGCGTGTGTGTGTGTGTGTGTGCGCGTGTGCATATATATGAGTATGGCTATATGCGCGCGCGTGTGTGTGTGTGTGTGTGTGTGTGTGTGTGTGTGTGTGTGCGTCATGTGTGTCCGTGTATGTATGGGAGTGTGTTTTTTCACACACCTCTCTGAGGGGTGAGGCAGACCTTGTCTCCCACAGTGCAAAGTGATGTGACAAGTGTCTGGGAGGGAGAAAATCACAGAAACAATCCAGACACTTTGACAATGGCCACCTCAACCGCCTGGAGAAAGAGAGAGAGGGAGAGTATGGATACAGACACGAGAGACAGGGGGGAGAAAGAGACAAAGAGAGAGAGAGAGAGGGCAGAGAATAAGTGTGTCTCTCCCTGGGAGACTTGAGATGATGTTTGCCAAGTCTTGTCAAGCGCTTCCTCTCTGGAGAGGTGGGCACCTCTCAAAGCTTTAGAGCAATTTAAATAAGAGGCTCTCCTGCCGCCTGGGGGGAATTCTCCAAATAAGCCCCCTCTCTGCCCCCCCCCCCCGCGCAACAGGAGCAAATCTATTAGCGCCACGCCATTGTCTCTGCCTCCTCGAGTGAGGCCTTTTTAATTAAATTAATCTGCATGTCAATCTATCAGGGATCAATCGCGGGGGCCAGGCGGGCCGCGGCGGGCTGCTGGAGGAGTCCGATAACGACGCGAGGTGCCATTAATTAGCCAGCTGAATGGGTGGATTAAGGGTGGGTTAGCGTAGCCAGCGCCGGGAACTAACGGTGCTGGCAAGCACACACACATGCAAATACGTGCATGCACGCAACACAGATGCGTGCATGCGGACACCATGCACACGCATACGCAGAGGTTTGTGGTGTGGAGGGTTCTTCATGCATTACCGAAATGGGTCAAATTTAGCAGCCTTGTGAATTTAAAATGCCATGTGTGGAAAGATTTCCATGTGGAAGTGAATGTTGCTGTCCACAGATGGCATGTTGGACATGTGTAACCCCTGTATGTTCCTCCTTCCCTCCCCAGGTGGTGGTCTCTACCACTGTGAACGTGGACGGTCACGTCCTAGCCGTGTCAGACAACATGTTTGTGCACAACAACTCCAAGCACGGGCGGAGGGCCCGCAGGATTGACCCCTCTGAAGGTACGCCGTCATATCTGGAACACGGTAGGCATGCTCTCTTCCTCTCGATCTGCTTGTCTGTTTGTCCATCCGTCTGTCCGTCTGACGTCCCCTTTGCCTGTCTGTCTCTCTGTCTGTCTTTCTGTCTGCCTGTTTGTGTGGTGTGTGGTTCATGTGAGAGCGGGAGACAATGAGATTGGAAAGATAGAGAGAGAGAGAGAGAGAGAGAGAGAGGGAGAGGGAGAAAGACACATAGAGAGAGGGAGAGAGACAGAGAGAGAGGAAGAAAGACTGACAGAAAGAGAGGGAGAGACAGAAGGAGAAAGAGAGAGAGGAGAAAGACAGAGACAGAATGGAGAGAATGGACAGAAGGAGAAAGAGAGAGAGAAGGAGAATGCATTCTTCTGATTGGTTCACTTTGTTGTGAGTGCACTGAAATCCTGCACTGGAGACACCAGCACCCCTATGTGCTCTTCATGTAGGGTCAGTCATTCATGAGGATTTGCCATGGGGTGTGCTGGCCATGCTGTGCTCCAGCAGGGTTCACCCTGTGCAGTATCCTGGAGTATACTCTGAAAGATCACCTGGGGTGTACTGTTTCCTGGGATGCTGCATTCATTGCTCAGAGCAAGTAGCATGCGCTTGCCCATCACCTCCTCTGGTGTGTCCATTAGCTCCACACAGCTTTCAATTCTTCCTAAAAACTTCAATGAGTGGTAGTTTGGGAGTGTGTGTGTGTGTGTGTGTGTGTGTGTGCATCAGCGCTCCGCAGTACTCAGTAACAGCGCTACCCTCCCAAGCAGTGACAGAGAGGAGCGCCCGGGGCCCACAGAACCAGCCTCCCCTGCCCAAACCCTCCCTCGCCCCTCCCTCTCTCCCTCCCTCACCCCGGCCGCCCTCAAGATAACGCCGTGTTAAACGGCTGGATGGGTTTTTTCGGGGGAACGCTAACAGGAGTCAAACGGCACTTCAATTCGTCTCCCTCTCTCTCTCTTCCCCCGTGGCAGTGCGCCGGAGTGGCGGGAAGCAGCAGCGTTGAGCCCCTGTCAATCTGTGAGCTCCAGCACTTTATTATCTAACCGTTTAGCATGCAGCGCACACGCCGGCAGGCCTCCGTGCAGGACTGACTAAATCACTCTGCGTGCGCGCGGGCTCCGGGGCCGGTGCGGTTGCCGTGGCGCGCGGGGTTCACCGCGGAGCTACTGTGCCGTCCTGTGCTCTGAGGGGAGGTTCAGAGGGAGGTGATGACAAGGGATGTTAGAATGGAAGGAGAGGACAAGGTGGGCTTTGTACTGCGTGTGTGTGTGTGTGTGTGTGTGTGTGTGTGTGTGTGTGTGTGTGTGCATCTGTGTGTGTGTATGTGTGTTTGCCGGACGTTACTGGCTCTTAAAGACTCAGCCCCCTCACGCCCCACAGCCATCTGTTCAGCGATGCAGAAAGGGAGGACAGAATCCATCTAATTAATGTGATAACCTGCCTCCCCCACCTCGTTGCCCCCAAGGCCTGCTCGCCCCCGCCAGCGGATCAGCCAAGAGGTGACGACAGCTCTGTGTTCGGGAGAGAGGGGCGGTACCTGCTCCCAGGACGTGGTGCCCGCAGTTATCCAGGTTTGGGCTCTCTCCTCTCCCCTTCAGGGAGCCTCATTAAGACCTGCTCACCCAGGTCTCTGACATCGTCCCCCGCAGCGGTCAGGGGAGAGAGCCGGTGACAAACGCCTTCATTAGAGCTCCTCCAGTGGGCGGTCCGGCCCGGCGAGGGCACTGACCCAGAGTGACCCGGGAGTCCAAACTCCTGTCAGAGCTGCAGGAGAGGGGTGGGAAGCCCAGCGTGTCAGAGACCGGGGCCAGGAACACACTTAGTTCTACACACTGCTGTGACTCTGATCTAACAGACGCTTCAGGAGGTGGAAGGCGGGGCCTCAGCTCTGACTCTTAAAAAATCACTGCTGTGATTATGTGGTCTAACAGACTCTTTATCATTTGCAGAGCAGACTCCCTGTCTCTGGCTCTTATTTGCATCCCTTCTTTGCATCATTGCTGTGACTCGGTGTTCACTGCTCTGGCTGCTTCTTTGGGCCTAAAATATGCTTAAATGTACGAACTGGATCAAACAAATTCAGATTTTTAACACTTTTCTGACATTTTTATCTTCCTTTTGACACTTTACATCAGTTTACCTTGCATTAAACAGATGCATGCCTTTGTGCAGGTGTGCTTGTACATTGTGTTAGTAAAGCAGTAAAATTTACCTTCAGATATTGAGATGTAGCAATAGGAAAGTTCTGCTTTGTTGAGAAATACTCTTCATTGCAACAGAGGGTTGACAGTTTCCCTTTAATGAAGGATGGAAAAAGCTGTAAAGAAAATACACTTTCTTCTCCATTGCTCAGCATAGAGCTTTTCAGGCTCTTAAAGGATCAAAAAGAGCAAAAAACTTATAATTTCCCCAGTGACGCCTTGTCTCTGAATGCACGTGTGCTTCAGAGAGACAGAGCAGCACAATGCTGAGCTCAGATTTCCTGAGAGAAAAGGTCTTATCGCCCAGTAAGCCTCTCCCCATTGGCTAACGCTGGTGCCAGGTTACTGCATCACGATGAGCGTTTGATGCTTTCCTCAGAGTCGCGCAGATCATTTAGAAACAGATTTACAGCATCAAACAAATCCAATCACTTTCTCATTTTCTATTCGGCACACACGTTAGATTGTTTTTTTAATAGTGTTAGTACGAGTGAATTCATTTGATAAGCCTGGATGGTGATTCTCAAGGGATGAAGCTGGTTTTGCTGGATTCTGTTTTGGAGGTAATTAGCATAGATTACATGTTGTTTTAAGAAGTGAAGACTGTCTGCTGCACACTCCATATGTGAGTGCTGGCCAAGCGAGCGAACAAGGAGTTGCTTTTGAATCTCTTTCCTCTCTCACTCTCATCTCCCCGCTGAGAACTGGGTCTCTCATCCAAGAAAGGAGAGTGTGGGATGGTTACTCACAATGCAGCACTCCCCGATCAAGGCTGGACCGCACAGCATCTGCTGGCCATCCATGAGATCCAGGTCTGAAGCTGATTAGGGAGCCGGTGGGTTGTCATGGTTATCAGGTGCGACTCTTGGAACACTGCTCCGTGTTCCAATGACATCATCCTCTCACGATGCAGGTACCATAGCCACATCCTTTGGGCTCAAAGACGAAGGGACAGCAATGTTCTGCGCCCCCACCACACTCCCCCCACCTGAGCCCCCTCCCCCGGCAGACAAAGGGCTTCTGCACTGAGGGGTCCTGGCTGGGCGTGAGCCGGAGCTGGCGAGGCGCAGGCCAATATTTCGGCAGAAAGCATTGTGGTGTGAATAGGTGTCCCGGGGCCAAAGGGGGGAGGCGTGTGACCCCCCGGGACGGGGGTGGGGGGTGGCGAACAGCACCCGCGTTATGGCTGCGGCTGTGGGTGCGAGCGGGGTGGCATGGCGCGTGCGGGTGCCTCAGCAGCAGGGGAAGCAGATGGCAGGGAGGGGAGGCACCAAAGTTTAATCCTATCAGATGGACCCGCGTTCCACCATCTGGTTAATCCTTGCACAATTTCAGCGCCTGCGAAAACACACACAAAAAAAAACCCCCAAAAAAAAACGTCGACTTAGGCCAAGATTACAGCCGCAGATTGCTCCTGCTCTTGCTGTCCGCCTCCCCGGTTTACCACGTCGCCAAAACTGCATTACGGCACGTCCGCCCCATCGCCGAGAGGGGAAAATCTACAGCAGAGTGTGGCAAACCTGCAGAAAAAAAAATGCGTCTTCATTCGTCTGGGACAAAACTGGATTACAATTTTTGTTTAGCAAACCAGGCCATGTCTGACAGCCTGAATACTGCAAATAAGATTACCTTCTACTTACTTGTATTTTAAAGGTCTTGTTTTTGAAATACGAAGTCCACTAATCTAATGCTATTTTCAGCTGAAATTAAGGGTCACCATTAGAATACGTAACTCAAAACAAATGTGCACCTTACTGTCCAGTACATAAAGTTACATTTTAAACGATTTTGTTTCAGTCAATCTCTCAAACCTATATCCTGGATAGAAATTCATTGAAATCCAGCTTTGATCAGCTTTTGTAGAATCAAGTTTTGCCCCCAGCGGGCAGATCAAGATTCTTTTGCTTCATGTAAAACTCAAAACGAACAGCGCGGTCCAGTAAATGGGATCAGCAGTCCAGATTTTGATGGAGAATGTGTGATTAAGCAAAATGCTATGCAAATACCACAGCATCTTCATCACAGCCTAATCTAATTGTAAAAGTAGACCCCAGAAGCCTGTACCTTCAGGCACTGTGTTAGTCCAGGGAAGTCAGCAGCTAAATGAACATGTAGTGAATTGGGCATGAGCGCTGTGGACAAGACTGTGTATGACTCATTTGCCTGACAGACACATTCTCCGGAGTCACCTGCATGGCTTGTGCTAATATATTTATATTTACATTACTGAAGCAATTCCAGTACCTGTAATTACTTTTCTCAATAGTGCTGTCCCTCTTGGAATCTGAACCTGCAATCCACTGGTGACAAGGCTGCATAGTTGTTCTTCCGATCCCATTTTATGCTGTCAGTCCCCGGCCCCAGTATTCAAACCCATGTCCTCACCGAAGCCTCTCTGCCCCTGCCCCTGCCACAACTTTGCACCCACCCCCTCTAGAGGCTGCCCTCTCCCTCTGAGAAAAGATGTGATAGTTGTGATGACAGGACAATGTACAGTAAGAGAGTAGGAGTCTCAAGCCGACAGCCTAAGTTTCTGTTTCCCATTGGCTCTTATTGTGACAGACAGACTCTCAGCAGGAGTCTGTGGCTTATGTCATGGAGTGTAGGGACGGGAGGTGGGGGGGGCAGGGGAGTTGAACACTTAGACACAGTGCATGTCATGACATGAGTGCCACCTGTTCCTCTATCTTATTTTCTCTCTCTCTGCCTCTCTGCCTTTATCTCTCTGTCTCTCTCTCAGAGATCAGATCGGATGAGATCAGATCGCTTTGAGGGGCTTAAGCTCACCTCTTGCTGGTGCAAAGGAAGACTTTACCAGCGTGTCGCCATCTCCATTAGCACGATTGCTGCTCTGTCAGGAACGTTCCTTTTAAAGAAAACAAAAAAAACTGCCGCGCTAAATTGAGAACTGCAGCTTATTAAAACAAAAACTGGAAAATGGTGACAGAAACTTCATTTCTGAAGGGCCGCTAACAAACAACACCTGAGAAGGTGGACAAATTTATGCACTCAGATTCAGTTCCTTTGATACACCTTACTGGCACAAACACACTCCACACTCACGCCTTCCTTTACATTGCCCCACCATTACAGACTGTACTTTAGCATCTGGGAAGCGAACAAATGGAGCCACGCTGGGCTAACAGTTCCTCTCCGTTGCGATTTGGACCCTTAGAGAAAGCAGACAGCCCATAATAAGCGAGCTGACCTTTTCCGTCGGTGGCCTCTGCCACAGTCAGTGTGAGAAGCGCCGAAGCAGAAGACACAGAGTCTGTGCTGCGCTGCCCCTCCCTGCACCGAAGAGCCTGTTATCATTAGCAAGTGCTATTATTATGAAGCCATATTTCTGTCAGTTTAAAGTGATAAAAACGGCATTAGGCTACAGGAAAAATAGATCTGAGTCCCAGCTGTAATTGAGCTTTGTTTTTCTAAGGGGCCCGTATTCAGAACTGTTAAAACCACAGAACTTTTACTTTTTAGGGGGGTGGGGTGGGGGTGTTGGTTGTCTTAGTTGGATCCAGCTGTGGGGCTTTTTACAGAGTACTGGATGGTTTTGGCTTCCTGTTCCTGGTTTGTGCTTTGAGTGTGAGAGGGGTCAGGACCCCCAACCCCCCAACCCCGCTCTCCCCCAATACCTGGAGCTCAGGGAAGGACTCTCAGGGCCCATCTTTGGGGTTTCCTCTCTCCTGCCATGTGAGGTGAAAGCAAATAAAGATATGATCCACAACCAGAGAAACATACCATACTCTTAAGGGCGTTCTCTGTGAACGCCCTCTGTGAGGAGACTGGTCTTCCTCTTATATACACACACAACACATAGTCTCTTCAGCCCAGGATTGGCTGGGTCAGACACATCTATGTCATGGTTCAGAGGTCAGAGGTCGACAGTTCCCCTGAACTCAGTGCGTCCTATCATGGCTGGTTTCCTAGATCTCCCTCATCATCACAGGGCATGGACAGCGCACAGCCGTACACACACAAGTGCTGCAGAATGAGCAGTGTTGTTTTATTTATGAGAACACACACTGCTGTTTGGCTGCAGCAATAACAAGGTGACCAAAACCGTTGCAGGCTGAAGGAGAACGAGTTTCCCTCTGCACCTGCTGCAGTTCAAACTTATAAGCCCAAACTTTGTGTCTTACAGCGACCAATCAGAGCAGCAGGGAACAGCAACAACCCCCACCTTATTGCCATCTGCTCCAATCATATTTCAGGGCGAGTCTGCACATCTCTACCTTTCTTTATTTTAGGTACTGCACCAGATATAACAACCTTTATATTCCCTAGTCCTGTGGAAAGCCATCCCCTGAAACCTGACAGTGGACGGCAGTGGAGCACAGATAGACCCCTATCATTTGACAGCGTGCTTGTGTGAAATGTTATATATATCAAGGCTGAACACTCATACATCTTTTTTTTTCTTATTACCTTTTTTTTTTCAAAACCCAAAGCTAATTGGAGTTCCAGTAATTAGTGCACAAAGCGCCTTTGGAAAGACGCCATCACAATCCGGAGCCAAAGTTCAACATCCTGGAATGAAATTTAGAGCAATTAACGTGTTGGGCTTTTATGGCTGGCTGGCGTTTTTCTTTTTTTTTTTCTTTTCTGTCAGCGATTCCCCGGGCTCCTGGCCTTTGATCGACTCCTGTAAGGACTGGGGATGATCTGCCTGCCGAGAGCGGGGCTCGGCTGACATTTACACGCCTCTCGTAAAACAATCAGGACCCGCCCCGGCCCTCCTACACGCGGGGCAGAGTAATATTTAATAAAGGTGTGTGTGTAATCACAGGAATTAGCATGACTGTGGCTTCCCTGAGGACAGGGGGGCTTTTATTGTGAAGTGATCGCCACCGTAACGCAAGGGGAGGCGAGTGATCTCTCTTAGCCTGTCTGACGTTCCTGGGTTGTGCTGGACCTCTTACAAACCCAAAGCCTGTCTTTAATAAGCACATCATAAAGTCCAGGGGAGCTGAGCAGTTTTGTTTCAGCACCAATCTCCCCCCCACCAAACCATCTTCACCTAAATCACACTTTCTGCCTTGGTGAGGAAGGGTGATGATACAGCAACAATTCCTGTAATGTAAATGCTGGTGTATACTTAAAACTGTTAGTCATTAGTAATTTGCTCTGCTGAGTCTGCTCTGTTGCTCTCTGGTGCTGGAAATATGTGTCATTGCCATATGACACACAAGTATAGACTGTGGTGCATTCTGGTCTATTTCCAGGGTGGTACAGTAGTGCGTGTTGGAACTACACCTCCCACAACCAATATGGAAGGAGACATACAGCTTTAGGTATCTGCTGTTGGGGAACGGGAAAAAGCCTGTAACTGTTGTATGCTTGTATGTATGTGTAGATGTACTGTATATGCGTGTGTGTATGTATGTGTATGTGTGTATGTATATGTGTATTGTCACTGAGTCTTTGTGTGAGTGGTGAATAATAATGTCATTGTTATGACAATGTTAATTAAATGCACACTGCTGCTAAAATACTAATACAGTCTAGTCCACATAATTGAACAATTATGGTATATTGAATAATTGCATACTCTATTTTATTGTTTTCCTGTTTTAATCCCATTGTGTATTACTCCTGTTACGTGCATACTCCAGTTAAATTCATAACCTTGGAACCACCCCAAGCATATACAATTATCAGGCATTGGCTGTATATCAATATTGTTCACATACTCTTGAAATAGTTCAACAAGTTAGTTACTGCTTGTGGCTGTACTAACTTACTAACTTGTACCTAATTTGTAAATGAACTGTGCAAGTCAAAGCTCTACTGCTACAACTTCCCCACTGTTTCTAAGCAGAGAAATACGCTGAAAATTAAAAGGTCACCAGCATTACTGAGCTGGTCTTTCAGAGCAGTGCATTCAGGCATTACTCCTCTGAGATCAATTAAAACAAAAAGATGGGCTACGTTTGAAAGCATTGCTGGTGGAAAAAAAAAATCTCTAAAGTGTTCTTAATGAAATCAAATACATAGACGAACACAGAAGGTCAGGGGCTCGCAGCCCAGCCAAGCAATACCAGAGACTTGGGACCCAACTGCCTCTCTGCTTGGCACTCGGCATTAAAGAGATGGATTATGGGTAATGGCCCTCTGATAGACTGGCGTCCTGAGGGGGTGGTGCGCTTGTTCATCAGCCACTGCATGCTACAGAAACAGGAGTAAGCTCTGATTCAGTCAGCCACCCTTGGAGCTCCTTACTTATTATCAATGACAGAGATGTGCGGAAAATTCAGAATGTGCTGCGTATCCAGTGTGAACAAGCTGAACTGACTCTCTCACTTTATCTCTCTCTCTCTCTCTCTCTCTCTTTATCTGCCTCTCTCCATCTCCCTTTCTCTTTATTTCTCTCTCTTTATCTCTCTCTCAGCTGCCCCCTGCATCAAAGCCATCAGCCCCAGTGAGGGGTGGACGACAGGGGGCGCCACCGTCATCATCATCGGGGACAACTTTTTCGACGGGCTGCAGGTCATTTTCGGCACCATGCTGGTCTGGAGCGAGGTCAGTTGGCCACCCCGAAAGCTTCTCTGTGGCTGAGGCACCCCGTACTCCCATAGCCCTCTCTGTAAAGAAAGAAGAGCCACTCACATGGGCTGCATCTCCTATATTCAATCAGAACTGCCAATCATTTGTGTTGAGGGTGGGGGCTATCCAATCAAAAATTAAGAAGCCTGCCCAGATTAATCCAGCACTGTAATGCAACAACGCTAGGGGGGACTGAAGTATAGATTCAGGGAGATACTTTAGCACTGTTAAGCGACATGCTTCACTTTTCAACACTGCGGTTGCGCTGAGTGAGTGTTTTTGCCAAGCAGATAAGCAAACAATAATCTTATAAATGCGATGCTGGCTTCAATCAATGTGGAGGACTGGCTCTCTGTAACAGTCACACTGTGCTGTGTTCTCGTCTGCCATTCAGTCTTTTTTTCTTACCTCCTTCAGAAACGAGGATAGTGATCAATTCAAGTGCTCCAGCATTAAAGAGCAGCGCCATGAAAAGGCACTCATTAGTCACAGCGTATCCTCAGACGGATTAAAGTAGCGGTTGCCGGGTTATGAAAGCCCTGCTAACTGCGCATTAAGAGACTGTTTAAGCGCGCGTAAAGCGCCACCAGCCCGTGACCACTCTGAACGAGCTGGTGCGCGGCGGAGAGACTCTGCTGTCGTCTCCGCAGCGTGCTGCAAACCGGCCCTGTTGCTCCGGCTACGCCGCGGCCAGCGGCACCTCGGCATCAAATCGTTTAATGCTGTGATGCTATCCATGTTATAGTTTCCGTGCTGTTGGACATGACAGAGGATAAGAAGGCTACAGAGGAGGTGCTGCTCCCATTACAGAGCTGAATGTGTATTGAGTAGAAGCTTCCGCAAGTGTATTTAAATATAGAATTAAGCTTATATACTTAAATATACCTTATTTATAAATGCTTATAGCTCTGCAGTTCATCTCAGCATTAAGCAAAGGCTCCTTTGATGGTTCTACAGGGACTCTCCCTCTCACATCTTGAACTGATCTAGTAAGACTATGACCTCGCCAACCATAGCTGTTCCTGTCACCCCTGAACCCCCACCAGGGGCCCACCCACCAATCATATCAGCTCTACTGTCTGCTCAGCAGCTGCAGTGCCCGCAGGGACATGCTCTGATTGGAAGATAGATATTCTCGAGGACAAGAGGGAGAGGTGAGACAGCACTCGTTTGCTGTGTCAGCCACAAGCACCTCTCCTACAGAGGTGTAGGGGACAATATCCACCCACGCACCTGAAACCACCCCCGAAATCACCCCCCTCTCGCAGTGGGAAGGTACACTCACAGGAGAGGAAAAAAGTCTTAAAACAGCAGGCCTACTTTTCCCCTGCTGTTCTAATGAGCTGATCCAATCTCACCATTTATACCAATAAAGTATTCTAAAATAATAATTAATGTTTGTTTATTTTTGTTGCAAATTACACATTATGGTTGTACAATGAGCAGACACAGTGTGATTGCACACATGTTTGACATTACACATTTTTTCTTGTTTGGTGTAGTTTTATTTCATTATTTGTTGCAGTTAATTCGCATAATTATAGGGGCTATTATTTTACATTAGTTTAGAAACATCTGTTATTTCTGTGATTTGTTATTTTCCTGAATCAACAATGAAAAAAACCCATCTAAACCAGGTTTGAGGTCAGAAGGTAATGGATTGTATGAAGGGGGAACTCTAAAAAAGACTAATTACCCCTCCCAGGGCACATTTGTCCTAATTGTGCCTATTTATGACCACTTACTACTTTACTTAAGAGTTTAAGAGTTTATTTAAGAAGCCAGCTGAAGGCCCTCTTCTCCTGACTTAGAGCCCAAAGCCCCTCAGCACTGGGAGTTTGAGTGACACAGGTCCCCTTTCCAGCTCAGTCCTTTTTATTGACATTTAGTGGATTCTCTTATCCAGAGCAACTTACACAGGTTAAAATTTTTACACGTCATCCACTTATACAGCTGCGTATTTACTGAGGAAATTGTGAGTTAAATACTTTTCCCAAGGGTACAACAGCAGTCTCCCAGCGGGAAATGGAACCAGCAACCTTTAGGTTACGAGGCCTGGTCCTCAGCACGATGCTACACTGCCACCCTTTACCTGTTCTGGGACTCACTACCCAGTGGGCTGAATTTATTCTCTCACCCACAGTGTAGGATTCTTCAGTGGTGCTTAACAAAGAACAGTTCAGTTCCAGCGATGGCTTTGCTTCTTTTTTTTCCATCCATAAGTGACTGATCAGTGCGTGCATATTTTAGCAGGAATACAATCTGCAAACACCACAGATTATTTAGTGAGGGGTAAGCTCTGAGCACTTCTCTCGTACCTCGGGGACTTGGTGCACACGGCAGGTCGTTCATGAGATGCGGCTTTGCTGCAGCATGTCAGAGAGAGTCACACGGCGCTCTGCTCCTCACCCGCTCCTCCTCCTCTTGTCCCGGCCGGCTCGTGTGACGAGTGTTTGTTTTCTGCCGTCTCGACAAGGTCGCAGGCGGCCTCGGGTGGCTGTCGTTGATGTGAAGTGTTTGTTTGTCGGGGCAGCGGGAGGCGGGAGAGTTTCAGTGGGAGAGGGGATCGAGGGGGACCTTGCGGCTGACAGAACTATGCAGGGCTGCGCAGAGATGCTCATGAGGGCTCTCCATGGCTGCTGTTTTGTCCCGCCTCTCAGAAGCAGCAGGGCTTCTCACTGCGTGGAGCAGATGCTATTTGACCAAGCCAGGGGTCGTGGTGTTGAGTCCAGCCCCAGTTCAGGGTCACCCGCCTGGGCCAGCTGGCACCCAGTGATCCCAGTGACATCCCCTGCTGCTGATGGCAGTCTAACCCAGAGTTTTCTACTGGAGATCCACAGAGTCCAGGCCCTGTCTCCAGCTCAGTCCTTTAGCATTTAGCAGATGCTCTTATCCAAAGCAACTTTCATAGGTTACTGTTTTGATATGCTATCCATTCATACAGCTGGACATTTACTAAGCAAACTCTGGATTAAGTACCTTGCCTAAGGGTACAGCAGCAGTACCCCAGTGGGGAATGGAACCAGCAACCTTTTGGTTACAAGTCCTGCTCCTTACCACTGTGCTCCACTGCCACCCATAACACTTCCCTGGAGTCTCTGATTGGCTGGGAACTTAAATCACCGGTTGCCCCGTGTGTTAGAAACCCCCCAGGGCTGTGGAGCCTCAGCCACGGTACTACAATTCTAATCTCTTTCCTTTGCCCCCAACAGCTCATCACTCCACACGCCATCCGGGTTCAGACTCCGCCCCGACACATCCCGGGCGTGGTGGAGGTCACCCTGTCGTACAAGTCCAAGCAGTTCTGCAAAGGCACACCTGGACGCTTCATCTATACCGGTGAGTTCCCTGCCCGTCCTGCACTGGTTAGGCCCCATCCTGTCCTCTTTCACTCAGAGCTGAGCTCCCATCCTCAGTGCTCTCACTCATAGAGCTACAGCCAGTCTTTTCTCAGAATTTTTTTTTTCCTTTTCTTTTTTTCCTCCCCTGTTTATCACTTTGATTTCCATCACAGGAAATAAGTGAGTGAAACATTAGGAAATTGTTCAGAATAATAAGAATTCAATAACATGAATCATTTGTCACAAAGGAAAAAAAAAACAGGCCCGGTCGTAGGCCGTAAAGAATTCCTTGTGCACATGGATGCATTGCTGTGGTGGAATCCCATGTATTTCCTCTCTGCGGAGGTCACTCTGAATCCCCGCGCTCTCACAAGCAGCAACATCCTGTATTATGCTAAGATAAGGGCAAAAAAGATCTCTCTCGCAGAGGAAAGAGGGGGAAGACTCATTAGATACTGAGCTTAAAGTCGGACGTTGTTGAATAAGCCTGCTGGAATGAAGAGCTGTGACCTAAAGGGTTAACATCAGGGTCAGGTACAGTGTCAGTGTATCTGATGTATACATGGGCCTTGTGCTGGCTCTGCACTGGTGAATACCGGTGTGATCTGAGTAGATGCTGGTCCAGGATTCCAGCAGAATGTATTTAATTGCCTCAGGTAGGATATTTTAATGACTAATGCTCATAAAAAGGGTAACAATTAAACCAGGAAAACAGTCCATGTTTTACTGCCTCCCATCTTGAATCCATTTAAAAACATGCATCCACCTAAGTGTGCATGAACATTAACAATCAAACACACACACTCACTCTGTGTCACGTCACACATGCATACCCTCATACACACACGCACACACACACACACACACACACACACACACACACACACACACACACACACATACACACACACACACGCACATACATACAAACACACAAATAATTGCACATTCACTCACACACACACACAGGCACTCTGACACCTCATACAAGCACACACACGCACACGCACACCAATCAGATCCCACTGCGCAATAAGGACATGCAAAAAGCAAGCCAACAGTTGCACTGGGTGAGCTAATCAAATAGCAGTGGAGGCTGGTGTCGTCTTTGGGCTTGCAACCTTGCTTCACCTAATTGAAAATTATAGGAGCTGCCCTGGAGGAGAAATGTGTTTGTAATAAGTTTAGTTCTACATAATGGAGGACCATGGCTGCAAACCATTTCTGCTCCGCTCTCTCTCTGAGTGCGAGAAATCCCAGACCAATTTAAGCAGAGCTGCAAGAAGGAACTGCTGCTCTTGACTTTTTGGTTTCTTGTTTTTTTCCTTCTTTTCCTTTTTTTGAAAGTGCAAGAGACAGAGCTTTGGAATAAAGGTAAAAGAAAAGATGTACTCTACCTTCGGGGAAAGACGTTCCCTTTTTTGCTCGTCCTACCTCTTTTTGGATAACCCTTAAATTCCCAAATGTAACCACCCCCAAAAAAAAAAACTATCAAGTAATACCAGATAATAATTTCCCCCTTCCTCTGTAAAGAGGGATGTGTGGATGGTGCTCCCTTACACACATGGCAGGCAAGCTGGGACAGAGTATAGCATATAAAGGCTCATATCTGAGTTCTGGCTGGCACTGATCTCCTCCTCACGGCTCCCCCAGTGTACAGTGTGTGGCCTCCATCACAGCTGCCCAAGCTTTCTGTCGTCTCATTTCAGCTTTTGTTGTTGTTGTTGTTTCTCCTGCTGCTTTCTTCATCTATCATTTGATGGGTTTTGTATTTTTGCCATTAGCGGTTTGTGTAATTGTGCTGCCTTTATTGTGTGGCTGTAGAGACTGGCTTTGGTCTACAGCAGCGCTGGTATTCCAGTGCATTTTTCACCCCCCCCCCAAGATCTCCAGATCTCCAGAACAACACAATAAAGGCAGCATAATTACCGAAACACACAAAACAGTCAAACAAAGCAATTCAAATAAATTGATTAGAATGAAGCAATCAGAAGAAAGGAGAACTTCAGCAAGCCACAACTTCCCAAAGCCACACTATGAAAATGGCAGGTGTGGCAGAGTTTGAGTCCTTTTATAGCGCCTTTTTGCTGCTCTCTTTTACAGAGAATTTATTTTATGGGGTCCTGGAATATGTCTCAGTGCCGTTTGTAGGTAGCTGTCAGGGTTGTGACTCCTTGCTTGTTAGGGGGGCCATCTTTCTGATACCCATGATTCCCATGGATTCATCCAGTGCTAACACTCCACACACACACACACACACACACACACTTCATTTCCCAGTCCTCTGGTGGTGAGGCCTTGTTATGAAGAAATCATTTTTAATCATCACAGAGCCCAGACATCCCTCCAGGCTACCCACCATTAAATGTTCTTCTCCGGCTGCTGAAGGCTTTGAGAAGTGGGAGGAAATGACCTTCGACCCCAAACATTTGGCAGTTCCTTCAACCATGTGAATCAGGAAACTTAACCCAGCCAGCAGGTACCTTGATGGCGTCAAGGTCGAGTTCTCCCCGGGGGTCACAGGTCAAAGCTCTGCATGCCCTGTCTCTCCTTTATGCTATCATCTCTGTTGTTTTAACATGTTTTTCTCTTTAATGAAAGGAAAATACCAGCCTGCACGTGAAGAAAAATCTAAATCTGTGCAATTTAAAAAACATAAAAAATGCATCAGGGTTTACTTCGCTTTAATGATGGGTCAATGCAGTCCGCTACCCCCTGTGTCAAATATTCAGTCATAGTAGTTTATAACCTTTAAAATGCACATTGCTAACCTTTTTCACTGTCATGCAGCTTTATCTCATGGTGGATATTCACATGGGTCAGTGTGTTATTAGTTGTGCAAACATATTAAACGGGTCAGGTTGGAGGGCTCCAAAGTGGCTCAGTCAGCTGAGTCACTTATCCTCAGCATAGGATGAGCCCTATGGTCCAGGATTTGGGCCCTGGCGTCCACAGCACTGGAAATAGATATGGTTTTGCTCTGTCAGGGCAGGGATGAGTGTGTCATCATCTCACTGCTCCCAGGCACCCTACGACTCATGAATAGAGATGTGCATATCCTTCAGTCAGAATTTGCTTTACTGGGGTGTAGAGTGGGTGTGTATCAGAGGACTGCTTTCACTGTCTCCAGCATTCCTGTACAAGTGCAGAGGTTACTGAGTTGGGAGGGGTGTAAAAAGGGAACAATGCATAAAAAAAGGTTCAGGTTGTGTGATTTCCTGGATGATTTCCCTCAGTCCTGGCAGCACTAGTAAGTTTGTGTGGTTTATTGAGCAACGCTTGTTGGTTTTCTTGTGGCACAGTCGATGGCCGCCAACAACGCAGTCGATCACATGCAAAGCACTCTGGAGCAGAAGACAGACGATAACCTCCCTTTCTTTGGTATATAAGTGATCCCTTGTCTGTCCCGTCATGTCAACATAGCCAGGGACACCATTTCAGCGACACTCTACCACAGACCCCTCCTGCCATCTCCTCCCTAGTTCCCCCCCTCTAAACATCTTACTCCCTCTCTCCTCCCTGTCCTCCTGCTTTCTCCATCTTATTTTCTCTCTCCTCCCTGTCCACTCCTTCTCCCCATCTCTGTTCATCTCTCTGCCCTCCCCCTCCTCTCTCCATCTATCCCCCTCTCTCCTCCCCCTACCCCTCCCCTCTCCACCTCCCTCCCTCTCTCTCCTGGTCATGTCTGTGCATCGCCCCAGTCTGCGGAGGCTCCCACCAGCGAACGGGGGATTTGAGTCCGGCATTTTCCTCTCGCGGCTCCAGTTGGCATCTCCGAGGGTCCGGTTGCCAGTGGGTACTAATCATAGACGACTGGCAGGAGTCAGTGGCAGCTGGCACTCGAATTACACTGGTGTTGGGGGTGGCACTGGGGGGGCGGTGCTGGCTGGCACCACTCAGCAACTGCTGTTGTGGAGAAGAAACGCAGCGGAACCAAGCACCTAATTAAATCAATGCAGCAACAGCGCTGCCACTTCAGATGAAGGCACAGCCAATGTGGACACCAGTCGCTACCTGCCACTGTACGTCCAACACAAACCCTATTACGTCATCCCCAGCTCAGCCCAAACCGAAAAACAGGAGAGAAAGGCTGGGTTTTTAAATCACGCATGGCAAGTCAAACATGCCGAATCACAAGCCAGCGAAGCTAGAATAGAAATGGTTTCCCTGCCCCCCAGTTCGATGTTGAGTCACACTGTGATAAGTCCTCCAGCTGCTCCCAGCCATTTGCCTCAGACTAAGAGGTTATTTGTGATTAATTATTAGCATGGCACGCCGCACCTGTGCCTTGTGATACACGGCTAGCTGGGAGCACTGCACTCCCTGATCGCCGAGTCGGTCATTTACTGACGCTCCCTTAAGGAGTTGGGTCTGAAATGCAGGGCGGGGACAGGGAGCGTGAATAAATTCCTGACTGAAATGACTGGCACACATGACTGGCTGCTGGCACGCGGAGGCGCGAGGCAGGCAGTGGCCTCACTAGCGCACAGCAGTGAGACATGGCGGCATATGTGCCAAAAACCGGGCGCTACATAAGCGTCTCTCTCACCTGCAAAATGCAGGTGCCCCTTAACTGCCGGTCGTCACGTCGAGGCGGCGGCAGACATGAGAGGAAAAGCACGGGGAGCCAACAAAGCAGGGGAAAGAGGGGCGAGCTTCCGTCGCCCCAGCTCAATCCCACAGATGGCGGCGCTCTCGCTATCCGTGCTCTCCGCACCGTTAGACACGGGCAGACCCTGCGTGAGGAAGATCGTTCGCTGACGGCAATTAAGGCGGCTACTTTCGGGGCCGTGAATATACCAGCTGGCGTCCCGCTGATAACACATTTGGGACATTCCTGGATACATGACTGGCAAGTTTGCTGTGCGGGTGCGTGTGGACTGTGTTGGAGCGTCTCTCTTGCGTATGTTTCCCAGCGCTGCAGTCCTGTCCGTTTCTCACACGGCGCAGGGCTTTAATGCAGCCTGCCAATGAAAGCTTCAAAGAGCCGAGCGCTCGCGATGGATCGGAGGGGGTTGATGAATGAGCTCCCGATCGCAGCAGTCAATTAGGCCTGTTAACAGCACAGTGCCCTTTGCTGGGACACAGGCACCATGGCGCAATGTTAAAAGACCCTATTCCATCAAATTATTGGTATTTTCGCACCCCCTGTCCCTCACCCCCCACCCCATATCCTAATTAGGTGATTGTCAGATATGACTCAGAACTGCTAGCACAGGTGTCTGTACTATGTTAGAGCAAAAGAAAAGATGGAAAAAAGGAACAGAAGTCTGGGATGGAATAGTGAACTTACCAAGATGTTTTGTGTGTGTTTGTGTAAACTGATAGACAGACAAGTAGGTAAACAGACAGATAAATAGGTAGGTAGACAGGCAGAGTGGTAGATTGATAGGTAGGTAGGTAGGTAGACAGATAGATCACAGGAATCTGCCCTCTGCCTGCCTTTCCTGGAATGATCACTGCTCCTGCTTCCTGTTCACCTCACCTCCTTCATGTTCTCTACCCTTCTAATTAATTGATGGGAGAGTGTTCGTGCTACTGCAGCGACAGCAGGCACAGACAATAAAGCCAATAAAGACTCAGCTCAAAGAATGACAGCTGCTTTTTTCAGACTGTGAGCTGTCTGTGGCAGTGTCTCACTGGGGGGAGTGTAGTTGATTAAAAGCGTTGGGTGCTCATGAGTTTCAAGAGTGTTAAGCCTTTGACATTATGATCTGTCAGATACAGTTTGATATAGTGTGTGTATAGACCTTTCCAGAGTGCATAGCTACTGTCATGAAGTCAAAGAAATGTGTCTTGTGTGCTGATATAATTAAGATTCATCTGGTTTGAAAAACCGTCAGTGTGTCACAGTATAAAATGAGATGTGTAGGTTTTGCTCTGTGAAACTGATATGCTTCTTTTATCTTAATCGAACAACTGAAGTCTTTGCATATGATGATGATAAGAAAAAAACAAGTGGTCCATTTTCAGAGCTGAATGGATTGTCAATGTGCATGTTAGGGCTTTTTTTATTCCTACATAAGCGATGACTTATTTAGCTTGCCGGATTTTCCAAATAAACGCCCCAGCAGGATTTATGGTAAAATGGATAAAAATAAGAATGTGAGGTATTGATCCCCAGTTGGTGTGGGTGGAAAAAAAATAACTCATCTATAATAAGGAGAGAGAGAGAGGGGGAAAAAAAAAAAACGAAGCAATAATTCAGGGCTATTGAGCGTCACACAGCTGAGTGCATTGATCCCCAGCGTGCTGCATATGAGATCACACCCGGGAAACACTGACCCGAGAGGGGAAAAAAAATGAAAGGGGGAACGAAAGGATGGAGCAAGAGAAAGAGAGAAAGAGAGAGAGAGAGAGAAGGGAGGGAGCACTGAATTCCTCTGTTCGTCATCCCACTGGTACCATCAGTTTCTTGCACTGCCCGCTCCAGTGCTAAATGGCGAAACTCCTGACTGGCATGATTCGATAGGGCTGGGAAGATGTGGCCTGAAGAGGTGGGTCGTCAGTCTGTGACTCTGCACCAATCAACCCACATGCTGTTCACCTCTGCCAGCCCTGATCCTCATGAAAAGCACCAAAGGCTTCATGGTCTGGGCAGCGCTGCTGTAAAGCACCATCATCAGTATCATGTACATTTACATTTACATTTATTTGGCAGACACTTTTATCCAAAGCAACTTACAAGTGAGGTACAGTACAACACAAGCAAAAAACCATAAGGACTCAATAATATTAGAAGCGCTGCATGACCAGGTTTCAATGGTTGGCCAGATAAGGTACAAGCTAGCTGGTAGAGATAATGACTGCATTAAACCATTACATTACATTTTTTTAAAATGTTTTACTTATTTTGTAGTTTAGTAGAAAACAGTTTTGAGACATGAGAAATTCCTTTAGGGGTTACTGTTTCAGGTGCTCAGGTGAGGGTGGAAGAGCTGTGTCTTCAGATGTTTCTTGAAGTCAGAGAAGGACTTTGCAGATTGGGTGAAGTGTGGAAGTTCATTCCACCGTCAGGGGACAACAGCGGAGAAAGTTCTGGATAGTGATTTTGCATTGCGATGCGACCACCATACACCGTTCAGTAGCAGAGCATAACGGTCGGGAGGGAACATAGGCTTCCAATATATACTGCAGGACATTCAATCACTTGGGCCACCAACACAGATTCATGAGGACATTTTCAGTCATCCGGGGATATTGTATTGGCTCACTGTTCCACCAAAACCAGAAAGTTCCTGTTAAAACTGAGAATGACCTGACAGCATGTTCCATTAAGACTGAAAAAGCCATGTCTCGCTAATGCTGAAAGGCTTGTGTTTAGACCTGAAAATGTCCTGCTAAGAATGACAGCATGTCACATTGAGACTGAAATGTATGGCCCACTAATACTGAAAAGTTTGTGACGAAGTTTAAAATGTCCTGCTGAGGCTGACAAAATGTCCCAGCAATACTGAAAATGTCCCCGTAAGTCAGTGTTGATAGCCCAAGACAGGATGTACTGAAATTCAGACCATACCCCGGGCCCAAGGCCCTAATACTGTGTCATGATGCTGGAAAAACAGAGCTCTAGCTCTCTCTCCACCTCTCTCTCTTTCTCTCTCTCCATCTCTCCTTTTCTCTTTCCATCTCTCTCTCTCTCCTTTTCTCTATCTCTTTCTCCATCTTTCTGTCCCTCTCTCTCCTTCTCACTCTGTCTCTCTCTCCTTCTTGCTCTCCATGTCTCTCTGATCTGCATCAGTGCAATTTCTCAGAAGTGCTACTGCCCTACCCTCTTTTCAGGAAAGAGGTGAAAAAATAGCACTGCTTTTTCTGTGTGTGTGTATTTTTATACAGTTTGCAGAATTTTTCTGCAGGTGTGCTCTGTCTGTGACAAAATTTCACAGGAACATTTTTACTGTTCTTCTTTGTCTGAGACTTTAGCTTGGCACTGTCTTAATAGTGCTTCACTGTGACCCATTTGATGAGGTTGAATTCGGGCAAGATCGCCCCTACACACCACCCTCCCCCCTCTCCCCCCAGGGGTATTATTGGGAAACATGAGGAGCCCAGGATCTGGTCTCATGAAATTTCAATGAGCATTGATCCCTGTGATTGCAAGGAATCCTTCAAATAGGGGAGAGAGAGAGAGAGAGAGAGAGAGAGAGAGAGAGAGAGAGAGGAGAGACAAAAAACATATTTATTGCTGTTACATTTTACTCCTTTTGATCTCATGGGGTTATATTTTGTTTGTTTTGTTCCTTTTTTCCCCCTACAGAGGACTGGAGGTTATCATTTCCTCAGTGTGTGGTTTTTAGTGATGCCCAATGACATCCTGAGAGTCCAGCCTATAGGCCTTAATAAAAATGGCCAGTTAGACTACTGTACATCTTATTTACATTACATTACATTTACATTTATTCATTTGACAGACGCTTTTATCCAAAGCGACTTGCAAGTGAGGTACAATACAACACAAGTGAAAAACCATATAGAGTCAACAATATTAGAAGCCCTGCGTGACAAAGGTTGGCCTTGTAATAAACAGAGGCCTGATTCTATTCATATTCTACTGTTGTCCCAGAGTAAATCAGTCCTATGGTGTGTATAAACAGTGCCCATATTTATTTATACAGCTGATTATAGTGTAATGGACAAAAAGGAACACATTGATTAATTTTATCTGCTTATTTTTCATGTTTTAATCTATGTATTTAATCTTAGCATTTCGTAGATATGTATATGTAATAAAACGCCTAACTCTTTGCTAAAGTGTGGTCCTAGGGTACACATAAATATTTTCAGCATTTTCAATGACAAGCACATGATTAATTTCACTTAACCTTTAAATTTCTATGAATACTTTATTTTAAAATAACAACAAAAAATGCATTTTCCGACCATAATAACAATCCCTTTTTTGTGAAAACCTCAAGTCATAAATGGGGAAGCAGTTGGAGAAAATCTCCAGTGTTATACTTCTCATGTTTTTTTTTGTATAAAAACCGTTAATGCAGTCCAGAAAGAACCATAAACCACAGCTCAGTCTTAAATTAATGAGAGAATAACAGCGCAGCAGTTAAAACAACTCCAATCTGCTCCACTATAAATACTGCTTTTGTGGTTTGAGCTGTTCCACATTTGGAGAAAGTCAGGTTGAGGTCGCTCAACAGAGCATCACGGCAGATCTCACTTCTGCATTTTTTTAATTCAGCCACACATTCATGAACTTATGTATTCATATTTATATGATATCTACACACACATATTGACTTGGGGGGTTTCAGTTTTCTAATCTAATTGAAAATTCAGTTGTTTCCTGGTGGTGCATGAGAGGAAAGGAAACAACTTACCGTGTGTTTTTTACATGTTTACTAAGTGGACACAGAATGATTACTAATTTTATTAATTTCATATTTACAATTATTTGTAATATATGTACTTATAGCCACAGTTTATGCAATCCATGCTGTAGTAGCTGCCTCTAATTGTCTTGATCATGGTTTGCCTTCATTCACCTCTTACAGTGATACCTGTACATTGACATTAGACATGCTGTGAAATGTATCATCATTCTGTTCTTTCCCACCTCCACTGCCTCGAATGAATGGCTAGGATTGAACCTTTGTTTGCGCTCTTCGAGCCTCCCATTGTTTTGTGTTCTCTCCTGGCATAGCGCGACCGCGCTGAGCGCTAGCACGGTGACTTGCACACCCCAACTCGCACCAGAAAACGCAAATAAATCCAAAAAAGAGCCCCCCTCTAGAACACAAACAAACCCCACAAAGAGTGTTTATTGTTCCATTCTTCTCTGTGGCACCAGTGGAGGAGAGGTTATCGCATTTCCTCAGACCAGATAAACACGGACATTTTGTAACCGGCCCGTTCCTGGAGTCGCGGTTGTTTTTCTTATTTTATTCATATGTCTTATTTTATTTTCTCCTGGAGAAGGCGCGTGGGCGGAGATACTTTCCCGCAGTCCTTCCACAGTGTCCGTATGCAGTGAAACTGAGGCTCTCCCATTGATCGTTCAGACCCAAAAATAAACAGACAGTTTGATATTGCACGGAACATTACCAAGCCTGAGGAAAAAACTACAGTGGGGGATCAATTACCAGAGCACTGCACATCCTCCGTTAATGCCTCAGTGCCGTATACGGCAGAGCTCAACCGTCAGTCACCCGCCTGACATTCCCCACTTGGCTGCATCTTGTCATCTCGTCTTTACCGCTTCCCGCGTTCTGCTCGTGCCTCGAGACCCCCCTTGGCGTGGGGCAGCACTCAGAGCAGAAATCCCCTTCCCCTCCGCCTCCCTGTAAGTATGTATTATCTGCTTGGCCGATGTGCAGATTGGACGGAATCAGGAAATCGATAGCAATAAGAAGGAGCAAACAGCCGCTGACCTCTGCAACTGCAGCGCCGTTGTTTACACGGGGGAGCGGGGGCCATCCGTCTCCGTATCAGCGCATTAATGGGGCTCTAACGCCTCTATTTGTTAGCCCCCCCCCGTCCCATGCCTCACACAGCCACAGACCCCGCGCCCCCCTAATTACAGGAAGCCTATTTAAATATGATGTATTGTCGCCCCAGGTCTTGGTTTGCGTCTGTGACTTTCTCTGGGGCTTTGGGAGATCACGAAGCTGCTTTTGGCCCCTGTCATTTCTTGAAGTGGTATAATTTTTTAATGCCCCCGAAACAATGTTCATGGTTTATTGCGCGTGCTTTGAGGCAGTTTTAGCCTTAGAGCCTGAAAGAGAATTAGTGAGGGCACAGACACAGTCTGATTCAGGCTTTCTTCAGCACAGATACAGTTACATTCAGCCAATATACTCCTACTCCATCACAGACACTCTTCGGCTCAGACACAGTCTGATACAGCCAATACAAGCCTACTCCAGTACAGACACTCTTCAGCACAGACACAATCCAATGCAGGCTTACTCCAGCACAGTCACTCTTCAGCACAGACATTTCTACACAGCAGCACTGAGCAGCTAAGATACTTCCCCAGCTGGCATGCGGATCATGTCCAGTTAGAAGGCATAACCCTGGTGGGCTGGCCAAAGCTGGACAGACATTCTCACAGACTGACTGTGTGAGAGTGTTTATCAGTTAAAATAATGTATGAACTGGCAGTGAACTTCTGAACATTAATAACATCCATTTTTCCCTTTATAATCCTAAAATTTACTGCCTCAAAGTACTGTGGAATTAATGAAAGCGGTTTTAACACCAAATGGGGAAGAGAGATGGGTAGAGAAACAATTATTTTGATTTTATTGCAAGATGCCTGGTTTCAAAGGGAATTAATATCCCTCATAACTGCGTGAATCGTACTTTCCCACCAAATGCTTATAGTCCATTTTGTAAGGTTAAACATAAAATATGTCATTATAGCCAAGTAGTACTGCTATTTACAGGAAGGTTAATTTACTAATATAATCTAATGAGAAACATGGCTAAGTTTCAATCTATAGTCGAGAGGTATGAGGGAGAGATCAGTGCATTTTTACCTCTGTCCCTTAAAATGATCATTTTAGAGGGGTTGATACAATTGCCTGTGTCTTTTGGATATGCTGGTGTGTGTTGGTGTTTCATTGCGCTGGTGTGTTGGTGTTGTCTCATTGGGTTGGTGTGTGTTGGTGTTTCACTGGGCTGTTGTGTGTTGATGTTGTCTCATTGGGTTGGTGTGTGTTGGTATTGCACTGCGCTGGTGTGTGTTGATGTCCACTGGTTTGTTGTTTTGTGCAATGTTAAGAAATGCAGTGACAGTACACATTAGAGTTTTTGCTTGCTCTGGTTTGTATTTCTTTTTTCCTTGTGTTTGCTGGTTAGCATTGCATTTTCAAGCTGTTTCAAGCTGTTCTTAGTTTGGCTCATTGTGCTGGTGTGTGTCTTTCATGTTAGTTTGCGCCGGCACGTGTTGGCGTGTGTCCCTTTGTGCCAGCATATGCGTGTGTGTATGTCAGTGTGTACCATCAAGACACAGCAACTAAAAGACATATTGACTGTCCCAAATCAGCCATGTTTTTTACTCACCGCTGAGCATGGGACATCACAAACAAGACTAATTATAGCACCGTAAGCTTAGACGTAACTGGGACTGCGTTTGCTGCTACTACTCAAAGACAGCACTTAGCTTTACCTGCCATCAGCCTGTTAGCATCCCCTGGTCACCTTCACGTCCGCTCAATTACAGTGTGATCCCCTCTGTCCTCCTTTTGTACCACCCCATCCCCCCACCCCCCAGTTCCTCTTGTGGGACTTAATGGTTCGCAGAGAGGCGTTTGCACCCCCCCACCACCCCCGGGAGCCACGTGGGACCGCAACACACAAACATACAAGCAAACAGCATGCCCCCGCAGAGGAGAGGGTCATTGTTTCAGTGCGAAAACATCGCGAGGCATCCTGACGGAGGCGCGGAGGGTTACGAAAACACGAATGCGAGCGTGGCGCTTTCGAGGGTCTGAGGTTGGGCTGGCTGGAGACGAGGGGGTGGGGTGGGGAGGTTGGGGGCGTTTGGCTTTACAGGGCCTATCAGATTCCTTTTCAAATATTGGCTTATGATTCAGTCAGCCATTACTTTAACAGAAACCGTCTAAAGCTGGATTCGTGTTTGTGTCAAAGGGATATGAGTCTCAAAGAGCTTGTTTCGCTGTTGCAATGCTGGAGTGTTTTCCAGAGTTCCAGAGTTCACCTTTAAAAAAACATCCCATCAACAGCACAGAATCATAGTATTTATAATGAAATAAATCCATCTTTGGGAAGCCCCCCCCATAGCTCTTTCCTGTTGGTTGGATATTAAGCAAAAGAATATCCCCACTACTTTGGAGTTTGTACTTTCCGCTGAACAGTAGTTGTTTTCTTTTTGCATGGGCAGAAGCCTCATCGACCACAGAAATATCAAAATTCACCAAAGTTTTTTCTCCGCTAGAACTTTTTTCCTCTAATGTCTTTAGCTTCTTTTTTTTTCTTTTGGATGTCTTAATGGTTTTTCAGGGGACTCAAAAACAATACTCTTGGGTAAATGGAGTGACGGTCATCCACTCCTTCTCTTCCACCATCACAGACGTCAGTGCTGTCTGCAGGGCCCAGTGAACATGATTCCTCAACAAGAGTCTGACTGACAGCCTTTTATCTCTCACTTCTGACAAGATAAAGGGTTTATCCTCATAATTGCAGCAATAAATGTGAAGGAAAAAATGTCCTTTAAAATCCCCAGATTACCTGCTTTTTACACTTGCTCATATAAACATGGGTGATCTCCTTTCTTGCAGATGTGAAATGGTTTCCATTAGCGTGATCACATATTTAAATGTACAGCACTTTCCTATTTATTGCTGTTTTACCATTGATTGTAATTGTAGCGTTTTTGCGTCATTTTTATGTAATTTCATGACTGAAGCTGCATTATCATACGATTGAAATGCCATTACCATCCATGCAGTTGTTAATAAGATCCATTTTGTTAAAGTTTTGACAAAACTTGGTTCTGTGCATTTTAACCAATGTCTTTAAATGGACAAACCAAGCATCAATTTGCCATGTAGGATATTAAATAAGGTCATCTGGTTCCAGTGGCTCCAGTGTATGTGTAATTATCATTGCGTGGAAAAAGTGTGATGTTGAAAGAGGGGCATAAAAAGTGATCAGGGGAAATAACTCTTGGCCAGGAGGTGAGGCAGCAACCTCTTGCACTGATTGGTGTGAAAACGTTACTGTCGTTATCTTTTTAAATGTTATCACAATATTCCTTCGGGTCTTGTTTGAATTATTTCACCATCATTCATTAAAAGAGAAACGCAATGTTCCTCCCACTTGGGTTTCTAAAGTTACAATGTTGTTGTGATGTTTTTCAAATGTTATTGTAACGTTGCTCCCACTCTTGTGTGTGTGTCCCTCAGCGCTGAACGAACCCACCATCGACTATGGCTTCCAGAGACTGCAGAAGGTCATCCCTCGGCACCCTGGAGACCCGGAGCGCTTGCCAAAGGTTCGCCCCGTTCCTTGGGTGACCCCCTGGGTACCACCCTCCCGGACCCTGAGCCCAGTGCCCCCTCCCCTGGCTGCGGAGAGGGTGTTGTAATAGGGGCAAACTGTGAAGACTGCCCAAGGGAGCACTGACTGTGCAAGACCCCCATCTTAGGCCAGAGTCTGTCCCATTGGCTAATCTGAGTATTGGGTCATCTTTTAATTTAAATGTGGCAGAGATCATATAAGTGTGTGTGTGTGTGTGTGTGTATGTGTGTGTCTGTGTGTGTTTCAGATTGCATGTGCGTGACCATACAGTTACATGTGTCAGCTAGCAGCAGCGTGTTTGCAATGAAAAGAAATGAATTTGGCTCTCGCAGCTGTGTGCATTTCGTATGGTCTTCAGACCAAAGCAGCCCCGACGTCAAAGATAGCGCTGTTGCTGTCCGCAATAGCAGCGGTGGAATCCCTCCGAGTTCCAGAACCACTGAAGTGGGGGCAACATTCCTAAACATGTGTTACTAATCACATGTTGCAAGTGAATGTCAAGTTCAAACACAGAGGGAACAATAGCATCGCGGCTCTATTCTCGGGCAGTTCTCCCTGTGCGTGGATTCACCCGGAGAACGAGGCTTTGCATTTATTTATTTTCGCCTCTGTGGTGCGTGCTGTGCTCCTCTAGCCCCTGTGTAAATTGATCCTTTGGGAGCAGTAAGTACACAGCACTTTATCTTGTGCTCCATGGCTCGTACCCCGGAGCCCTGGGATGAGCGCACCATATAATAGGGTAAAAGGAGTCATTACGGCGAGCATGTAGTGATACCCCCTGACACTCGCAGGCCTGGCCTTCCAGTGTGTCTGTGCTGGGATTCCTCCCTTACAAGGACGTAATCTTGCACTGAACATCGGTTGCCTCTTTGTATATGATGGGCCTTTGGGATCTTGGTGAGGATTTGGATTGTAAAGCCCACATCACTGTGCTGCTCTTGCATCGTGTGTGCCATTTGGCAGACATGTAAGTCCAGCTCGCTTCTGACGAACAGCTACCGGGTTGTGTGAAGGAACACTTGAGTCCTCAGCAGCTGCTGGCAAGCCTATAGTAGTGGGGGATGGATGCGGTCTGAAGTGAACCCAGGTGCAGTTCCGTACCAGTTGGCAGAGCCGAGACGAGTAAAAAAATGTCTTATTTTAGCCTCCCCTCATTTCCACCCAAAATGTGACTCTTGTGTTTTGTTCATCATTATTGTGTCCAGTCCAAGGACAGCATGTCCGAAGACTGTGCATTTTATATACGTTACATTACATTAGATTATGGTCATTTGGCAGATGCTGTTATCCAGAGCAACTTTCATAGGTTACAATTTTATCCATTTGTACAACTGAGTATGTACTGAGGCAACTGTGGGTTCAGTGCCATGCCTGAGGGTACAGCTGCAGCTTCTCAGCGGGGAATCGAACCTGCAGCGTTTTGGTTACAAGCCCTGCTCCTTACCACAATGCTACACTGCTGCCATAGTATCCATCTGAGGACTTCCCAGATGAAGAGATTTCTGGTTACAGTGTGATCAGTTCTGTGGAGTCAGAGGCTTCCCTCAGTTTCTTTTGTATTCCCATTGTGGATTTTTTCCTTTCGCCTGCCTTTTTATTACCTCATTTTACCCAGAATTCCCCTGACTGATGACACCCTCAGACCCAGAAACGATCAATGGCTATAAAAAGAGGCACTGAAGCTTCATGCTGGTTGGATACTAAAGTGATCTGAAGACATATACCGAGAGAGAGGACAGAACCCAGTTCTACAGTACACACACATTGATAGATGGTATATTGGCGTTTTGTTTTGTGTGTTTTTTTTTGGAGGAAAAAAAAACAATGGAAGCAGGGCTGAGTCAAGACTGATTTTATTTTATTGCAGTGCTGTGGTTTTTCTCTCTCTCTCTCTCTCTCTCTCTCTCACTCCTCTCTGTCTCTTTTCTGTGTATATTGGTGTATATTGCACCTCACGGCTTTTGGCTGTTGCACACACCCCGGCTTCCATCTGGGGTGCGGCAGCTGTCACATGCAAGCATGCCTCCACGTGGTGATGTCATCATCTCCGGTAATCATCCGGTCACCCTGGTAACAAGCCCTCACCCGCATTCATCTCATCCCTTTGTTTAGAGCCGTGACAGCGGGTGTCTGGGTGTGTTGCATCACAATGCCCCAACATTGGACAGGCAAAGCAATAAGACTGCAGGTCTCCGACTGTAGACTCTGAGCGCATTTGGAAAATAACACAAGTGTCCAAAAATGTGTAGTGAAGCCATGTGCTAAATCAGGGCAAATTTACATTATGACCTCTGTATTCATTCCCATGGTTAAAATGCCACCCTCTTGCACGTGAGGCTTGCTTTTGGTGATTCCCTGTACAGTGTACACAGAGTATAATGAGGATGTTTTGTGTCGTTCTGTGACAGAGACAGAGACAGACTGCGAGAGGCAGTTCCACTGGCCAAAGTGTCCCACGTGTCGTTTGTCTGCAGATGTCTCTGCCGTCTGCAGGGAGACAGAGACGCGCGTCTCACTCCATTAGCTCACATTAACCGAATTTTCAGCATCAGCACTGTGTGTTGGGAACGGGGCCAACTGCACGCCTCTGGTCCCCCCGTCCAGCAAACACTCGCAGAAGCAACCGTTCCACTGCCACTGGCTGCAGCTTAACTCACTGTCACATCCTACGGAGCAGCCACCTTTGCCAATCTGTTAAATGCTTGATACTACTACTACTACTATTACTACTACTACTACTACTACTACTAATAATAATAATAATAATAATAATAATAATAGCATTGTTTGAGGATGTCACATTTTGGTGGGTGATGTAAAAAGCAGGGAAAATGAGCATTTTGAACAAAGTTCATCATGTTTTTTTTCCGGTGGGTGGAGCTGTCACGATGCACTGCTGTGCGACAGTGAGAGGAAGTGATGTAAGGCTCGGGCCTTCGCAGAAGCGGTGATGTCAGCGCGGGCAGTTGAGTCACAGGATGAGTAAGCGAGTGATAGGGCCGCTGACTCACCTCCGCCGTCCGGGCTCTTTACCTGGGTTACCGTGGTAACCATGCATTACCGCATCTGGCAAGATTTGACCACCCCTCTAACGCCCCCCTCTGTGCGTGAAGCTGCCTGTGGGCTTTTCGGAACCTGTTAAAAAGCTGACCTGCTCTCCCAGCCACAGTCAGGCTCTCCCCTCTGAGTTCTAGCCGGGACCATCCCGCCCAAACTGGATCACCCACCATCCCTCTCTCTGCTCCACGGGGTCCGTGTCCACGGCACGAGCAGGTCACAGCCCGGGTCATCTGTCACACTGTCACACAGTCCCCGCAGCTTTCAAATTAAATCACAAAACGGGAAAAACGGCCCCCTCCCCTGGGGTGACCGTCAACGGCAAGCTCTGTTTTTGACAGAAGGATGAGGAGAAAAATACCCAACTGTCTTCCTCTCTCAGACCAGGTGTCCCAGAGGAAATGTGGTTGACTTGTGTGCATCTCCCTGGGAGTGTGTGTGTGTGTGTGTGTCTGTCTGTGTGTGTCTGTGTCTGTCAGAATGTCGTTGCACTCTCCCTGCATGTGAGCGCAGTCCCACATCAAGCAGGAGAAAGACCAGTGAGCTCCCAGCTCCGAAACCCCCACACCCTGAAAACTCACACACATTTCTCCCAACACTGGTCGTGATTATAAGTGGCCCTGAAGGGGTTAATTCTGTAGAGGTGGTGCAGCCCCCAGGTCTCCTGCTGGGTGGAGCAGGGAGAAGCACAGGGCAGCCTGGTGATCCATCATGTGAGAAGGCAGCTGTCCAGACCTGCCTTCTCGCAGGTTAGCGGATCGAAGACGCCGCTGCCTGGACTTTATTATTGCTCGGCCAACAGTAATTGAGACATTGTGGGGGTGGGAGGGTCGGGGGTTGGGGATAGGCAAGGGGGGAGGATGCTGAAAAGGAGTGGAGAAGACAGAAAAAAGAGAATAAAACAAAAGTGCAGGAAAAGGGAAGAGGATGTCATTTCTCCACACTTGACTTTTAAAGGTGTGGTGTACAGTGTTTGGTCCGAGTTGACCAATGGAGTCTGCATATGAGTTGTTTACTTTTTTCCCAGCAGCCCCAGTCCCTTCCCCCCCAACTCCCCACCTCCCCACACCCGATGGCAATGTCCCTCCTCCTCACCCCTGACATCCTCTCCAATATTAACAGCATCTCGTTCCTGGGCTGCCTGTTCATTTCTGCTCTATTGATTTCCCCTCCTTATTGAGGTAATAACAGTTTGTTGACGGCGCCTCTCTCCGCTGCCAGGCTCAGTGGCAGAGTGGAGTGGCCAGCACGGGGGGTATGGGTGGCGGAGCAGGCAGCCTCAGTCCGTCTGAAGAAAGGGGCCGACACCTTGTTTGTGTAATCACACACTCACTTTAAAACATGTTTGTGGAAGTATTAGTTTGCTGCCTTGGGTGTGCAGTAAAAATGGCACAGATAGATGGATCAAAAATCAGACAGTTTCAGAAAAGAACACTGAAAAGTCAAGCTGGATGTTTATCGCAGAGATGTTAGCATAGTCTAAAAAGAGTACCAAACAAAAAGTGATTGTTATATTGTCTGCTGGTTGGCTCTGTGCTATAGACTGCTTGGTTAATGGGTGGATAGATCAGTTGTGAGTGTTGAAAAAGGGCACCAAAGCAAAAGTGACTGTTATTTTGCCTGTTGGTTGGCTCCATGCTATATGCTGTTTGGTTAATGGGTGAACATATTAGCACAGTCAGTTGTGAATTAAAAAAAAAAAAAAAAAGTGATTGTGATGTTCCCTGTTTGTAGCCTGCATGGTGTAAGTGTGCAGCCCGACGGGCAGGCAGACAGAGCTCTAAGCTGGCAGCCTCCGGGACAGATTGAGCTGAGCAGACAGTGTAGCGGTCCGTGTGAGGGGATTAGGAAAGCAGGACCTTTGATCATTCAGTGAACATTGACGCTACAGGGGAGAGAGCGTCCCGGCCTGATCCGCTTGGCTGCGGTTCAGAACGGTCAATCTGCGGTCCTTCCCGCTTACCGTGGTTCCCGTTTGCCGTTGCCTATGCTTGTGTATCCCCCTGCCACGTGCACCTGTTCCACTGTCTCCATCAAAGACGCCACCGGGCCAAATTCCCAGGGAACCGAGCGGGCCTCTAAGGCGTACAGACACAACTCAGCGCCCATCTTTTGGCAGCCCCTGCGCCCTCTCGGGAGAGGCCGCCCCTCCACGTGACGGAGCGAACATCAGCATGACGGCTGAACAGGAGTAACGAACCAATCCAATTAGCCGGACAGATTTCATTTAATACAGTGCTCTTAAAGGAGTCCTCGCACAGCACTCCACGGAATGGATGGGGAAAAAAAAAGAACCTTCCATTTCCAATCCTACAATGGCCACAGAGAGAGCAAATCAGCTGGACTGGCATTATCGAAAACAATGACATATGTTCAAGCTGTGTCGGTTTGCAAACAAAGAGAGGTCCTCTTGCAGCACCTTGCACTTATGCATAGAGAGGTATTAGCAATAAGATCTGTTCCATGGAGGGGAAATATGCAATAGACCTCCGGCAGCATATATTAGCTAGTTCTGACGAAAACAAATGGAGAATTTTTTGTTTGGGGGAAAAAAAGAACTGTGTGTTTTTTGTGATTTGTGTTTTGAATGAAAATTAAGGTAGGGTGAGGCAGAGAGGCAGTGTTAGTTCCCTGCCCTCATGAGACAGGCTTTGACAGACCAGGCGGTGTTGACTGTCTGACAGTAACCTTTGCATCTGTAGGGTGATGTATGAATTATGCACAGAGGGGACTTTGTGGAAAGAGCACTGTGACTGATGGATATGATGGAGCTGAGAGAAGGGGGAGGGGCTGAGGATGAGGGGGTGTGGCCCTGGTGGTGATAGACATCCTCCCTTTTGTCTGAATTGAGGGGAAAGTGTGTATGTGTGTGTGTGTGTGTGTGTGTGTGTGTGTGTGTGTGTGTGTGCGCGTGCAGGTGTGTGAGTGTGTGTGGGACAATGTGTGTGTGTGAGAGAGAGAGAGTGCACGAGAGACAAAGTGTTTGTGTGTATGTGTGTGTGCATGTGTGCATATGTGTGTGTGTGTGTGTGTGTGTGTGTGTGTGTGTGCCTGTGTATGAACGCTGTGCCCTTCACAGGAGCCCTGAGGGATGTGACCGTGTTGGCTCTCCCCTCCTTGGCAGGGACACGCTCAGCTAGGCCCGAGCACGGCCCTCTGTCCTCACTCCTGCTGGAAGGGAGAGGAAAATCCAGTCACCTGGATCAGTGTTAACATAATGAGAGCCCAGAGGAAGCTACGCACACATCGCTCTCTCAAGGGCTCCTCAAGGTGTGCTAAAAACAGACAGCAAAGCACCCTGGAGCTATTAATGTCTGTTGATGTGTGAACAGATTGAGTATCTCACTTGCATGAGTCAAGAGTAGGGTACTCCACAGGAAAAAAAAACTAGCATATCCATGTTTAGCAATTCAATCAATCAAACTATATGTAATATCACAGTCTTTAAGTAGCAGATTTCACAGATGTAACATAAAATGGATGGGAAAAGAGGAACAATTATAGAAGTACACCAGGGATTTAGAAATTTCAAAACAGTGACGCTTGTTTATGCTGTGCAGTTTGTCCCATTTTCTTGAACTTAGAGGTGTGTATAGTACGGTATGGTACTGTCTCCACTCATAATGCATAGGCACAATGATCAAAGCTAGTGACAGGGCCTCTTTTGGAGATAGAGTCAGAGAAAGGATGACTAACACTTTGGAGGTAGTCATCAGGACATGTGCTGCCTGTCCAGGTTGTGTCTCGAGGTCTAGATAGAACTGTGATATCATATCCAAGCAAGTTAGGAATCCACTGTGTCATTCAAAGCAAGACATCACCATGCAGGGCCTTCTTGTTACAGAAGTGATGTCAGCATCACAGCGGGCAGCTTCTGATGAGGTCATAATGACTCATTAAAGTATTGATGTCAGCACCCTAGTGGGCAGCTTCTGATGATGTCATAATTAGTTAACCTACTTCACCGTCATGTTACGGAATCAGCCTGAATTCACAGTGTATGCCCTCTGCACATTTTAAATGAGTCAGAACAGTGTGACGCAATAGCATAAGGGGGTTACTCAGGATCTAAAACCTTGCAAAGAAACAACCAGACAAAGCTAATCTTGCTTGCTGTATATGATTGGTGGATTGAGGCAGCAAAGACAGTGCCTGCCTGCTGTGATTGGTGCAGGAGACGCAACAGCAAACACCTGAGGGGGCGCAGAGCAGGTCCAGCTGAGTGAGAGAAGCGGGCGGGGCCGTGTGGAGGGAGCATCCTCTCTGCTAATAGAATAAAAGCCCACAGGTTGGGGGAGGGGGGGATGCTGTGCAGGAACCATGACATCATTATTTTTCCTCTTCCCTGAAAGACGGATGGCTCTGACCCGCTCTTGTATTACGGCCCTAATAGAACATTAGGACATGATAAAATTGCAAATGAACGCGCGACGGGATAAATTAGTCATGTTTTTAAAGGCCCGGCTTCCTTGTAAAAGCCTCCTGCCTTCATGTCCACTTGTGACATAAGCATTTTTTTTTCTCTCTCCGGCGTCTTCCCCGCTAATGTCCACATATCGTATTACCGGTGTAAAAGCCTGGGCCGCGGAGAGCAGAGGCGGGGGTTTACCGAGGCAGGTCTGTGTGGCTCCAGAGATGCGCAAAGAGAGTCTAAATTCTGCTCAGACAGACGGCACTGTGGGCTATTGCCTTCAGCTAGAAAATACAGAGCATCATTACATCATTACATTACATTACATTACATTATATTACATTACATTTTGTCACTTAGCAGGCCCTCTCATCCAGAGCGATACACAACATGTGAATACATTTAATGGTACACTTACATTCCAGCACGTCTGTGTGAACAGTGGAAAATCAGGAAGGGCTGTTGCCTATATGTGTATGCAGATGAATATTACAGTTCATCTTGGATGTTAGTGGAAGATGAATAGTACAGTTGTATTTATGTTTTATAATACAGATAATACAGTCATATACATTCAAATGAATACATAGGATACAGGGATAGCTGTTTGGAATCTAGTGTCTAGTTAATGATGCTGCTGACCAATTCAGACCTGGCCATCTAGGCCTGGGTCAGGTTTCTTTCCTGTTTTTCATTACTTTCTCTGGTTTACTGTAATGGGTCCCCTGTCAAGGAAATTGGCTGCAGTCATAGTCGGTGGACAGAGCTAATATCATTTATTTGTTTGTCTGGGCGCTAGTTTTGGATCCCCCAATAATACGATCTTGGCACTCAGTGATTCCCCGTCACCAAGGAGACGGATAGGTATGGAGAAACCTCGGGACTGACTGGAGAAATTAGGAGAAAATATAAGGAAGAGGGGATAGGTGCAAAACAGGGCCACAAGCTCCTGCATGCGTGCGTGCTGATTGGCTGGCTCTAGGGGGGCATTGTGATGTCATATTAGGTGAGGGTTATCTGTCTGCCCCCTCCTTGGTCTCTGTGATTTTCTTCAGGCTGATGGCTTCTCAGAAGGGTGCATTCACGCAACTTTGGAGTTAGGGAAAAATGGAAGAGCCATGCCTATATACAGAACCACCACTTACCCCTCCTGACACCGCCACCCCCACACACACACACACACAAACCAGCCCCCCAGTGCCTCTCCCTCTCTCCGAGCTCAGAAAGCAGGCGCACGGCCAGGCCCCCGCGAACGCTTGGTTTCTCCTCTGGAAAGCGCCGGTAATGAGAGGTTAACACAGTGGCGGCCTTCCCATTATTGAGTGAATTTAGCACCTTGGACAGCGCACTAAAATCTTTATTGCTTTTCTGACCTCCTCGTCGTGTTCTGGCTGCGCGCGCAGCGGGTCCCGGGGGCTGATTGAAAGGCAATATGTTCGCCGCCGAGCGAGAGCGCGTGCACACAGGCCGAGGGCCCGGCTCACGGCGAGGGTTACGACAAGGAGGCGAGAGCAATTTTCTGCTTGTCGCGCTGCAAGCACTTTTCCCCCAGACCCAGCGCATTAACTTTTAAAAAGGAGACCTCGCAGGAGCTGGGTGTCTGTTCGGAGGGAGAGGGAGAGGGGGGGGGGATGATTTTGAAGAGGAAGGACAGGAATGTTGAATGTCAGCTTATCTGGAGATGTTTCGCGTTAAAGACAACAGGCTTTGGTTGTCACACTTAGCATCACATCCCAACATTTTCTTAAGTTGCCTTTTCAATTTGGAGTAATTTTTATCCTGCTGTTTTGGATTAATTTTGTTGAACAATTGAGTTGCATTCACAAATTTAGTAGAATAATAACGCATAGCTAGTGTTGTACAGATGTAATGTATTACACACACACACACACACACACACACACACACACACACACACACATTAATATCTGTCAATAGTGTCACAGTGTTAGTGGCAAGGATTAATGCATTCATTATTCATTAGATAGTTACTGCTTCAAAATCACTGTATACTGTAGCTTCTGCGCCATTGTCTCAGCTATCATATTCTATTCATGTAACCATGTGATTTAGCTCTTCCTTGCTGTGATAAAGTTATAATAACATGTTAACAATATATAGTAGTTTAGTATATTATATATATATATATATCATAGTAGTATATATAATAGTATAACATGCATTGTTAAAGCAGAGGAAGTCACCACTGGAAGCCTTTACCGTGGGTTTTTGGGTGTGGATCTTGTATCTTGATGAGTGCAGTAAAGGGCAGCACTGAGTCACAGGGATCATGACTCTGTCTGTCTCATACGTCCCTGATCACTCAGGTGACATTGTGGTCGCATGGAATAAGCAGTTTCAAAAACATAGATATGTGCAGGACACTGAAAAGTCTGAATATGTATGGGATATTTTATATTCGTTCAGCATGCACTTAAACTTAAAAGCTTGTCAATCCGCTGTATGTTGAAAAGGGATATTAAGAAAAACACTGATGACAGCTGAATGATTGCAATTATTGTCATATTTTCCACTGGGGAAACAGCGGGGGGTCTAAGATGAGAGTGAAGTCTGCTCTAATGTTGCCATACATTATTTGTTGACTTGTTTGTGTGTGTGTGTGTATGTGTATGTGTATGTGTGTGTGTGTTCTGGATGGGGGGCGACACAGTCGTGGAGGAGTAATTTTGAGGGGTAGTGTTGTTAGTGATGTTCCATTGTGCTGAATGCGCGTTAAAACTTGAGTGAGAAAGTAAATGGTCTTATATGTTCCCTCCTTATTATCAAAACCAAACAAATCGCAATGCCACGTGTGTGTTCGATCTCTTTCACACTGCATGGAAAACTTTGTGTGCTTGTTTGGAAAAGGACCAAAGCCGAACTCATTACAAACCATGACAGTCACCTGAAAGCTTGTTTTTTATGAAGCCAGTCCACAGTAGACTGAATTCATGAGACGTTAGCTGAGAGTCCTCTCTCCGTCTTGTCACAGGAGGTGATTCTGAAGAGGGCAGCTGATCTTGTGGAAGCACTGTACGGAATGCCACATAATAACCAGGTAGGGGGAAATGCGTTCCTCTGTGTGCTTACCATAGCATTACTCAGCACTGAGCCAACCCTCCCAGCCGAAAGTGTTAATGCAGTCCTCCCATTCATAATGAATAGCTCATAGTTAATAACATGTTGTAAATTGTTAATGAAATATGAGTACATCATTGCCAAGCAAATGGTTTGTAAATGTCTGTCATGATTTTAACAGTTGTTCTGACTCAGTCTTGTGCAACCCGCTGTGTGCTCTCAAGCGTCAAGCTTCACCTTTAACAATTTTTTTCATGAATTTTAGTGAAGACGTAAAAAATTAATTTTAGTGAAGATCTTCCTTTAGCGTATTACTCAGAATGAGGATTGATGGGTTCCTAGTTAGATGAAATCTGGGATAGTTGGGACAGTGGTACACGTCGTGACAGTGTTGTGACAGCGACTCCTGTCGTGACAGGAGATCATCCTGAAGCGGGCGGCGGATATCGCGGAGGCGCTGTACAATGTGCCACGGAACCACAACCAGCTGGCGGGCCTGGGGAACAGCTCCGTCCACACCAGCATGATGGGGGTCAACTCCTTCCCCGGCCAGCTGGCCGTCAACGTGTCCGAGTCGTCGCAAGCCACCAACCAGGGTGAGGCTCGCGATGCGCATTCACACAGACACACTCACACACACACACACACACACACACACACACACACACAACACACACACCTTCTAACATCGCACAACTACCTGCTCCTGCTGTGCTTCCAAACTGGGACACCTGTGTCGTGTGGTGAGTTCAGATTAGGGTTTACAGCCAGAAAGCTGTGGGTTTGATTCCTGGCTGTGACTGCTTTTTTTTATACCTTTGTGCAAGGTACTTAACCTCAATCTCTACACTTAATATCCAAATGGATTCAACTATTCAGGTTGCTCTTGGCAAGGGTGTACATTAAGCTAAGTAACAGCATTCATTTACAGTAATGTTTTTGGTTATGTGCAGAGAGGAATGCAAGTGAGAGAGAGAACAGGCATTATTATGGACATAGATACAGACATTACAGACACATGCACACAGTGTCACAGACAACATGATGAGAAACGTCACATTCTCCGATTTCCCCATGGGTTCTCCCCAGCACCAGGAATCCTAATGGTTTGAGTCATCTGTTTAGTTTACTTTTTGCCTGAGCATAAAAACTGGCTGAATATTAAGTGTATCAGAAAGGATGGCTGCCATTTGCCACAATCATGAGCTCTTGATAGTGTGATATCAGTTCATCTCAACTTATGTCTACATTACATTCCAATACACTGTACGTGTGTGCCTCTCGTATAGCTGTTTGGATTCTGTCAGCTCTCTGATCTTCCTGGGCTGCCACATACAGCTAGTGTAAAGATCCCCGCTCTTCCAGCACAGAGGTGATGCTCCCTCTAAACTGACAGGGACAGGGAAGATGTAGCCCCTCATGGTGAACAGAGCAGCGTGTAGAGGAGCAGGGTAATTGTTTTGGGGAGTTTTGTGATTCTTCGCCTGCTGAAACAGCATGCGTTAAACTGGCAGTGTGCCAATCCCAACGGTGTGACAGTGTGCGCCTTTCCTTTTATCTCACCTGTGGCACAGCCAACGACATCTCTCTCTCTCTCTCTCTCTCTCTCTCTCTCTCTCTACACCTCACCCTGGCTCACTCTCTTTTTCTTTCTCTCTCTCTCTCTCTCTCTCTCTCTCTCTCTCTCCCTCTCTTATTAGCTCTGATTGTTTCTCTCTGTTTTCTGAGGCTGTTTGGTGTTTTTGGCATTGCAGTCTAGCCTTGCAGTAGCAAAACTGATGTTTAATTAAACAGTGTTACCTGTTAAAGGCAAGGTGTAGTGCCCCACACCAGACGATTTTCAAAGGTGTTAATGAACCCACAGTTGGCTTGTGATGTTGGCTTGTGATTGTCACTGTTTTGTTTCTTGGTGGTCTGTTTTTGGAACTCTTTATGCGACTGACCTGTAAAATCACATGATGAGAAGAAGAGACAATGCATGAGGAGGCTGAAGGGGATTTCTCTGAGACAAAATTACGATTAGTTACCGTGGGGACTGTCTTTGGTTTGGTGCTAAGTGAGCATTATGGGTCTGCAATGAAATAAGCCATTACTGAGCATGCTCGATAAGCATTCTTATCACTGAGCGTGCTCAGCAAACATTCTGGTCCCGCATTGAAATCAGCCATTACTGAGCGTGCTCAGAAGGCTCGGTGATGATGCTCCTGCATACAAGTATGTGTGTCTTTGGTCTGAGTCTTCCCCATTGTCCGCCTTCCCGCTGACCTCTTTGCAATGCCTTCTGGGATGCCAGTACAGCCATAGGAGGGGTTTCAAATTTATATATGTGCTCTACTTCTCAGGGCTCCACAGGTTGTGGGAATGGATGGCTGGTTCACGCTTGTTTAAAAAGAGCACGTTGTTGTTTATATTCCTAAAAGACCGTGCGGTCTTTGGCAAAGGCTCTAAACTTGAATAATGCAACAGGTCCTCTCTCATTGTAGCAACAACACAGTCCCATTCTTCTTCACATCACAGAGGAAATATCTGTATTTGTTCAAGTGAATCTCCTTGGCCTTTGGAGCTGTTTCGGAGAAGGGGCGACAGCCAAAGGCTGTGCTGAAATGAGAATGATGAAATATTAATGATGCGCACAGGAACATCGATCCGTGCTCACGGCCAGAGCTGAACCCTCCCAATTCAGTTCTCCCTGAGAGGCTGCTACACGCAGACGCTGACAGTAACAAACTGAACCTGCGCTCTCACGGCTCCTGCAGTCCCAGAAACCTCTGACACTTCTTGTATCCTTAGCAAACATTACCAGCACAGTGTGTAAACCAATTAGATGGAATGTAGACGCCTGCTTAGTTTGAGAAAACGTATTCTGAGGTGCATTCTTAGTGCATTGTTAGTCACTGACAGATCATCCCTTCATCTCCCTCCCCCGTCCCACCCCGTCTCTGTAATCATATACCACATCCTCATGTCCCCCTGCCCCCTGCTCCCCCACCTCCTCCTGCCCCCACCTCTTGAATCCCACAATCTCCTCATTTCCCCACTTCCTCCTCTCCCCATCTCCTCCTCTCCCCACCTCCTCCTCCCCCATCCCCTCCTCCCATCTCCCCATCTCCTCTTCCCCTCCTCCTCTCCACATCTCCTCTTCCCTTCTCCCCGTGTCCTCCTTTCTGTCCTCTTGCCTCATCGTCTCCCTCTTCCCCGCCTCTCTCCCGCTGCAGGTTTCAGCCGGAACACGAGCAGCGTGTCGCCGCACGGCTACGTCCCCAGCTCCACTCCGCAGCAGACTAACTACAGCTCCGTCACCACCAGCATGAACGGCTACGGCAACACGAGCATGTCCAACCTGGGCGGCTCGCCCAGCTTCCTCAACGGGTCGGCGGCCAACTCGCCCTACGCCAGTGAGTAGGCCCTCCTTGCCCCGCCCTCCCTCCTCCCTCCATCACTGAGGCCTCCCCTGTTGCCGTGGCTGCTGCTGGGTTCTTTTGATCTTGCTCTTCTGGAATGATGCTGCTGTTGTCCCACAGGCAAAGTTCTCCATCCATAGTCATCTAAAGTAGGGTGTTGGTGAGGGAAAAGATGAGTTTGTCTTTGAACAGTGGTGGGAGAAGCGGGGCTTTCTTTGTAACTTGTGCTTTTTATGTTCTGTGTTTATTTGTGCAACTAGCACATGCGCACACACACACAAACACACACACACAAACACACACACACACACACACACACACACACACACCACTATGCATGACCAAACACTGTCCCCACCAGGTCTTTAAGAGCCCCCCAGTACACTTTTGCAATGTCTTTCATCTGGCCTTCATTCCCTCTGTGCTTTTTCCTTTTACCAAAGCAGAGAGAGTGGTAGAATCTCTCATCTGATGCCAATGTGTTTTATGAGGTACGAAGATCAGGAAGGAGGAGGTGTCAGGCTTGAAGAGAACCTGACAGGAAATCTAAAAACAGACACCTGCGGTTCACATTAACCCTAAAAGGACCCAGTCAGGGACTTCATTATGATGCTTAAATATTGACGCTTGTCAAGAATGAGCGTAAAGCATGTGGGAGCAGCAAGTGTTGCCCTTTAGCATTGCCTGTCTCTTTAAGAGTGTAAAGCCCCTACGTCCCCCCAGTGAAATGAAATTGAAAGCGTTGCAGTAAAGCTTTCCCATAATGCCTCACCACATGTGTCACACCAGCCCTCTTTCCCAGCCTCTAAATTAAAGACTCTTAATTAAATCAATAAACTAATTGGAGGAGTAGCAATTCAATTTCAGCACTTTGATTCTACAATGTTAACAAGTATTTTAAGAGCCCTGCTGACTCCATTCGGACACATCCGATCAATGCGGGGGCAGGTTTTTGTAGTTCCAATTTTCATTAATTGATTAGTCAGGCCTTCATAAGTGGATTATGCCATTATTGCGTAGTTTCGAGGGGAGCGCGCTGTAAGATTTAAACGTGAAATAATAACAACGATAAAGAGAGAGAACAAGATACCAGATAGCAGCTGAAAAATGATGGCAGCCATTATAAAACCATCCAAGGTGAACATGTTCTTTGCACATTAAAAAAAAACAAAGGAAGTTCTAATCAATGCTGAACCGTGACACTCAAAGCTGAAATGGTTGCTGTGTGGCATTATATTAATAAAGACCTCTGGAAATATGCTGGCAGGTGCTGTATTCGGTTAATTAACATCAGAAAAAAAAGTCCTTTATAAAAGCAGTAAAATCAGTCTGAGGAGAAATTATAACATTCATTTTATTTTACCCTCTTTTGTAATAAATCTTTTCATGTACACAATCTCTGCCCTTCACCCAAGTAGCTCCAGGTGACCTGGCCTGTTAAACCAGTGTACAAATCCCCACACGCCTCATCTGATAGGACCTTCAGTATAAGCCCCTTCAGCGTAGGGTTAGAGCTCCATTACATTACATTACGATACATTACATTATATTACGTTGCATTCGTTTAGCAGATGCTCTTATCCAGATTGACTTTCAGCACAAAAGCACAGAAGTGCATCCATTCAAGCTGAATGAGCAACAGTGTCAGGGCAGGCTAACAACACTCCCAAACCAGTGAGAGTGAGCATAACACTATTCAAGCACTACCTCAAGTTAACTTGTGTAACCTGACTAGACAAGGGAAGCCAAGTATACTACCATACATCACAGCCACTATATCACTGAATTCAAAACAAATCACGATACTATATGTAAAATAAACAGCAAGTAATACAAGTAGCAGGTGTTAGGGGGTGGGGATTGAGCCTTCACCCCAGTTTAAATCATTTAAATATTGTAGTCCCCTCCAGACCCACAGTCCCCATCAGTCACCCTCCCCACCCCCAACCCCTTCCCCCAGTAACCCCCGGGTCCCTGTCGCTCTGCCTGTTGCCCCGCAGTCGTGCCCTCCAGCCCCACCATGGCGTCCTCCACCAGCCTGCCCTCCAACTGCAGCAGCTCCTCGGGCATCTTCTCCTTCTCTCCCGCCAACATGGTGTCCGCCGTCAAGCAGAAGAGCGCCTTCGCCCCCGTGGTGCGGCCGCCAGCCTCGCCCCCGCCCACCTGCACCAACGCCAATGGCAACGGCCTGCAAGGTGAGCTAGGGGGCGGGGAGAGGGCAAGGGGGGGGAGGGACATGGCACAAGGCACGCACCCTTGCAGACGCATGCTTCTCCGGCCCGCACTCACCCTGCTTCACCTGTGAATAACACCTTGTTTTCTCTCTCCCTCCTCTCTCTCTCTCTGTCTCTCTATTCCTCCTCCTCCTCCTCCTGCTCCTCCTTCCTCTCCTTCACCTCCTTTGTTTCTTCAGAGCAGTCTTTTGTGGACTCTAGCAAGTACTCCACGTCCAGCTCACTGCAGGCTCTGGCCTTCCCCTGAAGTATGTTAACCCCACCCTCACCCACCCAGCAGCCAATCAGCCCCCTCTTTCATCAGCACCATCCATCCATCTATCCATCCATACATCCATCCCCTCTTTCTCCAGCTGTCCTTTCATTCCTTAGAGCTCTGACACTTTTTTTTTTTTTGGGGGGGTGCAGTGGAGGGGGAGGGCTCTGGGGAATGGTCAGAGTGAAGGAACTGAGGGAAGATCATGTCTCACTTCTGGTGTTCTTCCATACATCAATTAGATTCTTTTTTCAGATTAGATTCTTTAAATGCAAAGTGTAATCATCTGTAAATCACTCGTGTTGCCCCCTTATTGTGGTAACTCTTAGCAGTATTTTGCAGTTGTCACATGCACACACGCACACACACACATGCACACACATGTACACACACACATGCATACACATGTACGCACATGTGCACACACACACACACACACACACACCAGTGACCTTATGATTCTCTTTGTGTCCTTTTTTTTATTTCCAGCAAGGCCAGAACAATTTGAAAATAGGTAAGGATTTAGAGCATGGGGGTGCTGGGGGTGGAGATCAATAGGAAACCAATAAGTTTTATGAACCATTCCTGCACCAGGGTGGGGAGGGGATGGTCATGTCAGAAGCACAAGGTGGGGGGGATTGTAGCCGAGAAGGGGGGTTGATTAACTCAAAAGCTCCTGGAAGCACTCATGTGGTACCAACAGTACAGGAGAGAAGGAAGCAGCTGCTTCTTTTTCCTGTTTGTTTGTTTCTTTATAAAAGCTGTTAAAACCTCACACCCCATGCCTGACATGTGGGGAGGGAATTGGGTATGAAGGGTGACAACCAACTGAAAAACATCTGGAACTGAACCTGTTATCTTTGTTGTTAGTTACGTACATACTGAATAACAGTCAAAAGTGTTTTGGTACAGACCTTGCTGGACTGTGGGAACACAGACAGAAAAGGGGTCAGGGAGGGGGAGTGCTCTGTCCCCCACCACTGCTTTCCCTCATAGAGAGTAACATGCCCTGAGACGGGGGTCCCGTCACAATCCGCTCCACATCGGACACGCGGAGTTAAGCGCTCTGTGCGGGACGAAGCACTGCCCTGCAATTCACGCAGAGTCATGCTCACAGACTGTTAGGCTGCGCTCGAGGTATCCATGGGAACTGATGCCCTGCAAAACTGACGCTGCTTACATCATAGAGAGGAGAAATTGCGTTTTCTGTGCTGCAGCGCTAAAGAGAAAAAATAAACTACGCATGCTGTTGGATAACAGGTCTGACGACTGTTTCTCCTGGATCGTGCAAACGTAGCATACTGTTACACAGAAACACGAATTCCAAACGATACCGTTAACGTTTAGCCGCTTGGCAAGAGCAACTTAGAAAGCCAAGTTACAGAACTCTGAACACGCGTCGGTCTAATTCTCCGAGGTGCGGTCCACAGCGCCGTGCTCCTCCGGTGTACCTGCGGGGCGGTTTTTACAACTCAGAATCACTCCCTCCGGTAATCTAATCTTCGTGCTTCCCTAAGCACATCGTCCCGCTCGGTGTGCGTTCGGGATGTTTCCAGCACCCGGGAGGCAGTCGAGAGCGACAGCTGCTCGGCCGCGCTGACAGTCGATACTCCCTCGATCGGTAAAGACATACTCCCGGCGCGCACGGACGTAGACCGGGGGCGAGATGCGAGGGCCGTCATCGAAAGGCCACGTCCGAACCCGAGCCTCCTCGTTATGTCTTTTTCTTTTACCGAGAGTTTGTGCTGATACAGCACATGCGGTGTGATCAAACGCGTTTGATCAGAATCGCCCTTTACACGCGGACAAAGCTGACGGCATCTGGCAACATCGAGTTGTGGAGAACGGTTAACAGTTCATACCGAATACTGCAATATTTACTGGCTTAGCAGACAGGGTGTTTTACATAGCCTTAGTTTACATATAATCCATTTACTGTATGCAGCTGAATGTTTATTGAATCAGATGAGGTTAACTACTGTGCCCCACCTGGGAGTCAAACCTTTTGCCTTCGTGTTTCAGGGCCAGCTTATTAACCACTTCCATATGAGACTAAATCCCTGTCACTGTTAGTGTTACACATATTCAGTGAAGGTCACAGAAAAATGGATAACCACATTTGCTGAAGTGTTGCATAGTAGGTTTGAAACCTCACAGCCAAATGCTAGTCTTAAATGAAGGTTATTTATTTATTTATTTAGATAGATAGATAGATAGATAGATAGATAGATAGATAGATAGTTAGATAGATAGATAGATAGATATACAGGTGTGTGTGTGTGTGTGTGTGTGTGTGTGTGTGTGTGTGTGCTCCATCAGCAGTAGAGTCCTACACAGACACAGGCACAATCAGACGCCTCCAGACACACAGGTTTACTTTGTGTTTGTCAGCAAGTGCAAATCTATGTCAAGTCAAACTTGCAGACATAAGCTTTTTTTAACTTCTAAGAGATATACATTACAGGGAAGATCATCACAGGCATACCGCTGTGATTCTGTGACTGACCATGATAGAACCAAAAACTTCAATTTCACACAGTTCTGAACTCTGATGAGCAGCCTTTAACAGCAGTGATTCTGCGCCTGTTGATTCTGATTTGATTGATTTGTTCATTTGCACACTAAACAATTAAAACTAATAAAGAAAGGACAGTGCTGGTCAGGTAACAAGCCCAACAAGGTGCTTGTACAAGTTCTTTCCTCATAAATTGCAATTTACGTGTTATTTCATATGGCAATTGATAGATAACTTCCCTCCAAATAACATTCCTTACTTTCAGCTGTAACACAATCTCAGGTTCATAACTGAGTGAACAATGCAAGTTAGCGACCGCCTCTCCTCTGCTATGTGGGTGTCACCATTGCATGTTTTTTCTTTGATTTGGCTTTCTCATTAAGCATCTTTCTGTTCCTTGCATTTTTTTCACATTCTGACATGAATACTGCATCCTTGGCTTCTGAAGACTTGACAGCACAATGCATTACAACTCCATTAGATGAAGGAAATCCATTAAAGCCTTTAAAAAGCCATTGAGACAGCAGTTACCCATTGTTCTGAGGTCTGTAATTGTGCCTTGTTGGCTATTGTTGTAGAAAAGACTATTCTTTATTTAAATATTTGATTGACATCAGACTACAGATTGACTATCTTCGTATTCTTTGGGACTTTTTTATCACTGTATGTGAAGTATCACATTTAATGAGTGTTCCCCTAAAATATTCCCCTGATTGGTTCTCTCCTTTCTCTCTCCCATGGAACAGTGATCCCTGGAATGATTGTTCCCCCCATGTAGAAGAACAGCACACGTTCGACTGCGTGGTTTCCGGAACTCTGGATGTGGATGGAGTCCAGCCATCGAGGAAATAAAATCTTTCACTCAGGCCTTTGCTCTTTTTTCTGTGTTTTTGTTTTTTAAAGGAAAAAAATGAACATTTGAACAACAACAAAAAAGAACAATCGCAAAAACTTTCCCTGCTTTTTAAATTTGTAAATCTTGTTATACACTTTTTTTGAGGAGTGGTTTTGAGGAAGGGAGGCCACAAGTTCACCCCCACCCCTCCCCCCCATGCCGAACACAAGAGAAAGCTGGTTTATTTCAGGAAAAGATTCCCTCCTCCATGAATTTGTTTTTGTCACATGTGCTCCTTTCCCCTATAGATTGCCCTTTTCATGAGCTGTAATATACACAGTGGACACTATACGAGAGTTGTATTTATTTATGAAGTCTGTCAAAGCGTTGTGAATGATGGAGGGGAAGATGGCTGACTGACCTCAGAAAGCCGATGTCAGACATTGTGGAACAGCATAGAGACTTTTGATGGAAACTTCTCTGTGAAGAAGGGACAGGGCAGCCATATTTCACACGCCTCACAACCACGCATTCTAGATGCCTGGCACTGCTTATAGGTAGCAAATTCACACTTTTTTAAGTATAAACAATTATCTAAAAGTTGGACAATGTCTAAGGTGAGCGGATTGGATCTATAATGGTGTGGATATACACAGACCCCACTGCTAATACTCTCAGCCAATGCAATGCCAACACAACAGCTCATGGCCATTGAGCCCTGCTGGTTGTCGTCCTTCTTTGGGACAGCTTCACTTGCTCCTCGTGTAAAAACTGCAAACGCACAGTTGCCATAAATGGGGGCCGGGGGTGCAAAGCTGTTAGTCCGGGAATATCTGCTGATGCATCATGAAGGTTTCAGCAGATGGCCAGATGTTGCCTGCGAGCTGCAGTCCAACACTGGCTGTATCCGGGGCTTTATTGACCGTACACAGTCATAAGCCAACACCCATGACAGAACACGAGACATTTTGCCAATATCCCTTTCATAACCTGATATCGCAGCCCAGCATCTAACAGCAGACAGCGTCAATGTGTTGTGTGTTCAGATATAGCCTAGCCTTTTATTTTAAAGAATGTCAACCTATTGACATTTATTATAAAAAAAAGAAACCTGGACATCAACATGTGGCAACTCTTCTGTCAGACGTTAGACTGCAGGTCTCCCATGTGAGTCTGTTCTTTTTGGCTCCCATTGGCTTGTTGCCCTAGTGCTCACCTCAACTCACTGTGTTTGTGCAGGCCTCTGAATGCAAAGATCAAATCTTCCAAACTCAGTCCTTCAGAGGGAAGGCAGAAGGGAAAAGGAATAAGGATTTAAAAATATATATATTTTTAAACCTTTGCTGCTATTTAGTGCAGGAATATCATTTAAGAAATAAAATGCCATTTTGGGGTTGTTGCCATTTTTACTTTCACTAAATAAATGAAAGTGTTTCTATTTTTAGTAGCCTGTGGTGCTGTTCTGTTGATTGAATTTTATTGCTTTGTTTGGTTTTGCGTAATAAGACTGTGAGAGGGGGAGGTGGCATTTAACTGTGTGCTGGAAATATCCCTTTGTAATTACCACCGGTGGTAGTGGAGTGAGGCTTCATGAACCACAAAGTGGGAGGGGCCACCACAGGTGTCAGTGACTTGGTGACTTGGTGAACCAATCATGGTGTTTTGCTGTGAAGAGCAAAGCCTTGCAATTTGTTCAAACAAATCAGTGATTGACGGCCCATGGAAGCTCCTCCCCTTATGGCATGTCATGTAGCCTTATTGTCCCACTACTCATGGGACAATGCAAATTAAATGAATGAATGAGAGATGAGAGACGGAAAGAGAGGATGTTTTCAGTGCGGCAGCACCTTGTGGCTGGAGGACGCTAGCCAGTTTAAAGACAGCACAGTCATAATAACCATTCAATTTAACTGCTTCGGCGCCCTCTTTTCCTCACAAGATTAAACAAGAGCTGCAGTTTTTCATCAATTCAATGATTTTTCATGATGTGTAATAATTAGAAAAAAAATGTTGTTTAATTGATTACTTAAAAAGTACGCCATAGGGGTTAGATTGAATGACCTCCCCCACACAAACACGCTCACACACACTCTCACTCACTCTCTAGAGTCTATTATAAGTGTTTTGTTATATATGTTTTGTATATAGTAATAAATATTTAGTTTTTTGTGATTTTTTTGCCAAAACAATGTTTTTGTTCATTGTCTAAATATATTTATACATTAAAATGTCTTAAGGCAGCTTATCTATCATATAGTGTCACTGATGTTATGTTCACTGCATCCCAAAAATCTCAAAATCTGAAGAGTAGGACTGAATCTGAGTATACAGAAGGGATTGTGTAAAATATCCATATAAATAATGTATGTATCGCTTGAATTTGTACACCGCTTCTTCCCCTTTGGTCAATTTTCCTGCATATGTCAGTAAAGTGACAACATGGCCATTTTATTTTGTCATCCATCGTTGTTAATGACGTTTAAATGTAACCTTTGATATTTTCATTTGTATGTAGCATTTTTTTCTATTGTTTAAAGCCATGCCTGCCATTTAATGTCCACCCACAAACAAAGCCATTGTCTATTTTTGTATTGTTTTTAAGTTAATGAAAAATGTTTCCCCCTTTTCTTTTTTGTTTGGATTTTTTTGGGATTTGATAATGTATGACAAAAAAGAAGCATCTTATTCAGATAGTTTTTTTTAGTTATCTGATTTAAAAATATATATGAATATAAACATGTGCATCTATGTTTTGTTTTGCTGCTTGAGACTTACAGAAACCAGTACAGCTCTATCATATCATATGATATCATATCATACAGTGTGCATGGTTCTTCTAGCTTTGAGGTCTGACTTTTGAGATTATGGTGTGAAGGATGACCATTCTGAGTATTTTCAAGATGAAAATACTCATTCTCATTTTCTTTCCATTTCCTTCCATTACTCTCTTTTTTTCGCATTTTTCCTGCTTGCTTGTGTGTCTGCATCAATTTGTCTGTCTGTCTAAAATCTGAACCAGTTTAAGATGCCTTAACAACACAAATACACCTCACACATTGGAGTCCTCCAATGCTGTCTGCCGCTTCGGAAGAAACAACTAGAGTTTAAGGGGGGAAAACAGGAGAATTTTTTATCTTATTTATAAGTGTTTTTTTGTGTTTAGAGCTGTGTTTAAATTCCCTCCCAGCCAGTCATGGCTGAAGATTCTGCTGCCACAGGCTGGTCTGTGGAGGTGGACGGGAGGGGAACAGGACTCTGAGATGAGCCGACGGAGTAAAACCAGAATTAATAATTAATATGTGTTGCAGCTGTGTGTGGAGGGGTGGCAAAGGGGGTTCTGGGTAGGGAATATGCACAGTGGCTTTCAGGTAAAACATGGCCTTTCCCTCATACTGATTCTGTTTTTGTGGCCTTACTTATAATAAGGTAGCTGAGAGGAAGAGGGAAATATTGTACTTTTAAAAAAAAAAATCTTTAAAAAATTCTGAGTATGATACAACACCCACAAAGATGAAAATAGTGTACATTCCTAAGAGGGCATATACGTTCCTGTAGTGTCAGCCTTTATCACAAACAATTCATCCTGAACTAAAATTAAATCCAACAGTACAATGGTCTGCTCATGTAGATGGCACATAAAATATTCAACTTAGGCTCTTATATTGACAGCTACAGTATTCCATATCCTCACATTACACTTCTCTGTAATTGTAATCAATAAGGCAGCCATACGAACCTGTTCCCCCCTACATGGAAAATGGAATGACCCGATCGAGCCACTGTGAGGGTCCATGGAATGGGGGAAGAAGCCAGCTGTCCTCTGGAAGAGCTTATTTTGCATTTCTTGCTTGTGTTTAACACAGCCTTTTAACTGGATCTTTAAACAGTGGGCACTGAGGAACAGGCTCTGTGTAAGGTACTGGAGTCCTCATTGTTTCTGCCTTTGACTTTTTCCTGATCTGTTCCTCCATCAGAAATAACAATAAAATCAATTCAGGTTACCCTGTAGAACTGACAGACATAGAGTCTTTATCAAGAAACAGAATGATATTGTGAAGAAGACAAAAATGAAATACAAAACACAAAGAAGTGGACTAGCAAACAAAAAAATGAATAAATGACAGTATAAATTAAAATTGTTTATTAACATCGAGCTGTAACATAACTTTTCAAATTTCAAATTTGTTTAATTAAAGACGCCTTTTGACTGTGACTTCGTGGATTTTATCTTGGTCTGTCATTGGCTCTTGCACATATCTGTGTGATGTCACAGTGCCATGGAACATGCCCCCTCAGAGTCATGTGACCTCACATTTTGGGTTGCCATCAGCCTGTTTGGAGTGATCAGCATATGCACTCCTCATGTCGGGATTTCGCCCTTTATGAAATATCCAACCTAACCATACAGTGGTTCACCTAATCACTTTCCATCAAATCACACAATCTGCACTGCAGCATACAAAACCAAAGACAACTGATAAAAACACCTGCATGGTTGGCATGGTTGAACCCTTTGAACTGACCAGGCAAACAATGCGGTGATACAGTGACACAGACTGGAGCCTGTGGCGGAGTGGAGCCTTGTGTCTGTCAGTCTGCAGGCAAAGGTAGGTAGGGTGATTGAGGATCAGTGTATTTGTGTGATGTCACACAAAAGATTGACAAATGTGCAATTTAATGAAGAAGAGGAGAATTAAGAATATCCCACAAAGAGCCTGTCACAGTTTTCACTGGGTTGTTGTATACTGGAACCTGGGCACTGACTGTGCATGCTCTGTGTGGAATACACACTCTTTCGTGCTCTGATGTAGGTAATCCAGTTTCCTGTCAGAGTGCAAAGGCATTGGTGTCTCCAGATTGACCTGTGTGTGTATGTGTGTGTGTGTGCGTGCACATGTGTGTGTGTGTGTGTGTGTGTGTGTGTGTGTGTGTGTGTGTGTGTGTGTGTGTGTGTGTGCATATGGGTGTGCGGGTGTATATGTATTTCCACATGTGTGTATGTGTCTTTACGTTTGTATGTGCTCAGTATCTGCTAAGTTTGACTCTCGCCCACCACAACCCCTCTATAGGATAACACAATAATGGAACATGGATATGAGGATGTCTGACTGTTTAATGGCTCATGGGAAGAGTCTCTCTCTCTCTCTCCCTCTCTCCCTCTGTCTGTCTCTGTCCCTCTCTCACCATTAACATTTCCCTTTATATCAAGCTGAGATGCTGACATGCTCCTATAAAGGAAACACATTTTAATTAGCCAGATTCAGTCATGTATCACGTACCCTAATGGCACTATGAATGTGCTCACTGCGTTCCCAAAACACATTAATGATGGCTTCCGAGTTATTACTTGTAATGCGCTCCACATGTAATTGACCCATCATTTGCATTTATGGTCATCAGCAGAAATTAATCTCTTTTTTCAAATTTTGCATATCCAGTTTGACACCCTGATTTGATTAGCCGGTAAAACTCGACGTTTCTGCTGACCCTGCCGTGTCGATGGCTCCGCCCACATTCAGGAGGGGTCCCCACAGGCGTTAAAGGAATGTCCCACAACACAAATCAAACCTGGTTTAGGGGCATTAATATCACGAGTCTCCACATCAAAGCCTAGTGCTCATCTTCCCCTATTAGGGATGTTTCTCAGCTGAATCACTTCGCGTCTTGAATGGACTTTGAGACTGCTACATGATCAAAGCAAAATAACACAAGGGACATCCACAAGGGACAGCAAGCAGCATGCTGGGATGAGAGTTGTGTTGTGGACATAATGGGTCTTTAGTTAATAATAATTAATATATAATACATAATAATTATTATGAAAAGTAACAATTAATATAACAACAACAGCAACAGTAACACAATTACTATTACCACTACTACTACTACTACTACTACTACTACTACTACTACTAATAATACTAATAATAATAATAATAATAATAATAATTGTCTCTGGAGGCTGAAGTCCATGATGTGGACATGTTTTAAACTGGACAGATGTACAGGGCTGGGCTTGTGGTAGCCTTCAGATCTGGAGACTGAGGTGACACACAACCTCTCTGAGTGGCGGCGAGATGAGGCACCCCTCCTGCAATCGCCCCAAAACCTTTGCTCCTCTCATCTCCAATGGGGGGACGCTGTTTCTCCAGGCCCCCTTTATGCACAGGTGTGTGCACCTCTCCCCTGTTATTACGTCAGTTGGACAGAGTGATCCACGGAGGGCAGCGAGGGTGACCAGGTGGCCGGGACAGGGCAAAGTCTTGTCAGTATACATGTTTATTTTTGCCTCCCTCTCCCCGGCCCCCACACCCCCTGCCTTCATGCCCACAGTGTTTGTCAGATGCTCCCTGTGGGCACGGCAGGTGTGTGGAATGGTGTCAGGAGATGAATGGGGTGGGGGGGCTGGGGGGACTTAAGACATCCATTAGCTAATGGACTGAGGGAGGCAGAGGCCCCCATTACACCCCAGATGCACTTACCCCCCGCATCACAGTGCTTTCAAACTTAAAGATTACATGTTGAAGCTCCGATGCATGCTCGCCGCCTCTCTCGCGCTCTCTGTGACGGACCCCAGGGGAAACCTGCTGTCTGACTAATGTGGTCAGGGGGCAAGCGAGGGGGTGATGGATAGATGACTACAGTGAAGATATAATTTAGTAATCACGAATCTCAGGACTATTTGTCCTGGCTGACACGCGGCGGTCGTTATGCAAAGAGCGTGCTTGACCTCCCCTTGGTCTGGCTGTCAATCTCTCCGGATAAGAGGGCCTATCGTGGGTTAATGAGGGGGAAAACGCGTGCTTCTGATACACTTAACTGCCGCCATAAAAGAGCAGGAGACGTGTTTTACTGAGGGGCGGGAGAGCGACTGCGGGTCTGACGGGGCCTGGTGGAGACAGGATGCTTCGTGAGCGCCAGGCTGTGTGGCACTAACACTGACTCACTGATCTAAGCCAATCATCATGCTCTGCTGTGTAGAAGAAAGCCTTTTGATTGGTATACAGTCAGTGATTGACAGGACATCACTGCTTCAACTGGTATAGAGTCCATGAAGCTATGGGGCTGGTTACCACTGAGGATGAGAAAGAACATTATCCTCTACATCTAGCAGGAGGAAGTAACCATTGAGCATGTTATGGATAAGCACCAATTTGTCTTGATGCAGTGAGTGTACTGACATGCTGCTCGATTTAAAGCACAAGCTATCCACATGCAGTGTGAAGTGGGAACCCTCTCTCTTGGCCCCTCCCAAAAGTTTTCCCCAACTCCTCTCTATGCACACAACCCACACACACACACACAACACACACACACACACACACACACACACACACACATGCACTTGTAAAACCCACAAAACACTCCACATTTCCAGGACCAGCCTCTCTCTTTATTTACCTGCTATGAAACACCAGAGGCAGGCTTAATTAACAGACATCCTGGGGCTTCTCTCCAGGACGTTGTTATTAATATCAATATGCTGCTTTCATTCCAGCGGAGAAACCAGTCAGTACTACTTGTTCATTGCAGTTTATCACCCTAAAGAACCTATGTGGGTGGCTTAGAGAAAGAATGAGAGAGAGAGAGAGAGAGAGAGACAGACAGAGAGAGTGAGGGAGAGAGAGAACGCAGCACACAGATATTTTATGTTCAGTTTTGTATTCCTTTTCTTCCCACAGTTTCACCTTCAGCTGCTCTGATGAAGCTGGCAGAAAAGCAGGCCATTTATTATTGTCACTGTGTAAAATTCATCCTGTTGTGGATTGGTCTGCAAGAGGATTGTTTAACAGGCTCATTGATGCTCAAAATTGTGTTTGCTGACACTTTTTTGTGTTTGGAGCACGTGCAGCTATGCATGACACAAACCATTGCGTTCGTTGCTTTCATTTTCAGTCTCCCCACCAATACACTTTCACATTACACTTCTTAAATCTCTTCATTAACACTAAAGTCTTGCAGCTCATTCTTCACAGGACACCCAGACATATATATTATGCACATAGTGACAATCCTATAAAACTTGATACCAAGACTCGAAGTAATGAAACATTAATGGCACCCTCTAAAAAAGATTTAGCAGTGGATAAACTCATTGATAGATGTATCTGTTTAAAAAATGCGGCAATTTCAACATGTCAGTGATATTTGTGTGAAGTTAATTCTTTATGTGAATGCAACTCTGGCTAGACCAAGCTAGGTGCATGATTTAAACTACATTATCTAGCAAACACACAGGGATAGTTAAAACTGATTGCTGTTTTTGGAGAGGTCATCAGCCTCAAAAGGTCAAGGAAGCTGGTTTTCTCAGCTTTTGCACCTTGTCCAGTTCACAGCTGAACCCTGAGTATGTGTGGAACAGGCAGGCCTTGAGGGAGAGGTTCCACAGAGGCTGCCTTATCCCCTCTGAATATCAGCCCTTGACGTGGTGCTCAGAGATAAAGCAGGTCAAGCCAGGAGCTCATCCACCAATGCAAAAAGAGATAAATACACTTTGCATTCTCCCACGCAAGCCAATGAGGGAAATGGATTGAAAGAGGCCTGTGAAACAGGAAAACAGAGGGTCCCGTCAGAGATTTCAGACTGGAGGGAAATGGGACCCAATTGAAGAGAGAGAGAGAGATAGAAACAGACGAAGATGTAAAGGCAAGGGAGAGGGAGATTTTGCAGCTCCTCAAGAAAAGAGGTAGATGCCGAACATGAGAGGGAGCTGGTGGAACCGTTGGAAGAAGAAAGCAGCTCCTGAGCTGAGGATGGCAGGAACACATGAGGGGGTCTTGGGGAAATCCATCTAAAAACACCCAGGCCTGAGAGAAAGAGGAGTGGGGTGCAGTTGATGGGGAACCATGTTTGAGCCCCACAGCTCCTCACATCAATTCTGTGACTGTTTGTCCCCCCTGACTGACAAACAGTCACAGTATTGTGACATCATCACAGGGTGCCAGTGAGACTCCCCTGGTCTGTATGAGTAAGAGGTGAACCAGCAGAGGCAATGATCAAATGCCAAACAACTGTGGAACCAGCAATTAAAAAGGTGTCTGTTCACCAAGACATCTACACAGATAAAGCTTAATGTTTCTGATTATGTAAGGAATACTATGTTGGCATTATTACATGAATTAGCAGTTCAGTGCTCCTTGATGTTTTTTCAGTCATCAAATACACTATTGAATGGTAACTTGATGGCGGGGGGGAGTGTGGTGTAGTGGTAAGGCACTGAGCTCATAGCTGACAGGATTCTGGCTTGATTCCCCATTAGGGCACTGCTGTTGTACCCCTGGGTAAGGTGCTTAACCCATGATTGCCTCAGTTAACATGCAACTGTCTACATGGGTAAAATTGCAAGTCGCTCTGGATAAGGGCATCTGCTGAATGACAATAATATAATGTATACAACATATAACTATGAACCATCAGTGCTAATGAAGTTATAATACAGGAAGACAAACATTTACTGGGGAGCAATGAGGGCTGGTTAAGCAACTGACTACAGTACTGTGGGTGTTAAAACCGGACAAATTGCCCTTGGCTGACTCCTCTGTTGTACCGGTATGTCGTGACTCTATATAAATTTCATCTTAAGGATCACAGAGTGTTTCTTGATACTGGCCGACTCCTCCACCGCATTCATTTATAAAGGACTGTCTGATTTCTGCTGGGCGTACACTTCACAGGCATCCACAGCTGCCGTATCAAAGGGGAGAGTCGGGGAGAAAGAGGCAAACATATAAATAAAATTTCAATGAAAACTTTTTGCACACAACACAGAAAAAAAGTCACTGTTATATCTGTTTCTGTCCCTGTCAACATTTCCGCAACTTAACTGCTTTTGCTGACCGTTCCTTGTGTTGGACCGGTGTTCAGAGCTTGAAAGGACTGTTGCAATATTCTTCTCCAGTCAGACAAATTCTGCACAATGCATTCATTAGCAGCAAAATTTTCAGATTGCCTGTCAGAAGCTAAACGACAACCATTTGCATACATAATTTCTTGTTTCATTAGTTTGTTTGTTATTCAACGAATGTTTCCGCTTCTGTTGTGATTTTTAAATGTGGTTTGAATATTCATAGGGATTATTAATTAAAGCAATACCTTGGTTGCCATATTTTTCCGGTGTCTGGGATATGTAATTAAACACACTGAGGGACATAGAAACCACTTTAGGGTTTTGCTTTACTATTTTTATTTATTTGTTTCATCTGCTGCCTAAGAAGGAGGAAGAAAATTGCTGTTAATGACTTTTTTGTGCAGATGTCATTTTTCAGGCATAATTTCCGCCAATGATCAACTTTATGTTATGCATGAGGTGCAGCAGTAAGTGCTGTCTTACATGATATACTGCACTGATGGAGATGCAGGAGTACAATCTCAGCACTCTGCCCTGTAAGAATCCTAATGGTGGAATAACAATGGTGAGCTTTCAGTGGTCTGCCTTGCCCTGTTGTACCCTATGTTTCTTATTAGCAGAGGTGCAATGGTAAGGTCTTAGTGGTCTGCCCTGTAGTACTGTATATTTCTTATTGGTGGAAGTGCAATGGTAAGGTTTCAGTGGTCTGCCTTGTAGTACTGTATGTTTCTTATTGGTGGTGGTGCAATTTTAAGGTTTCAGTGGTCTGCCCTGTAGTACAATATGATTCTTATTAGTGGTGGTGCGATTTTATGGTCTCAGTGGTATGCCCTGTGGTACAATATGTTTCTTTTTAGTGGAGGTACAGCAGTGAGGTTTCAGTGGTCTGCCCTGTAGTATCACATATTTTTATTAATGGAAGTGCAATGGTAAGATTTCAGAGGTCTGCCTTGCCCTGTAATACCATATGTTTCTTGTTAGTGGAGGTGCAGTGGTAAGGTTCCAGTGGTCTGCTCTGTAGTATAATATGTTTCTTATTAGTGGAGGTACAGCAGTGAGGTCTCAGTGGTCTGTGGGTTGGCTGTTAATGGACAGTGTGAATACTCCACTTCCTGTTGATGCAGTGATGAGTCACTGCTGTGCCCAGGAATGGTTGTTCCATCATCCTTTCAGCTCAGGCTGTTATCGCCACAGCAATTCACCCGGTGATGTCATGACCCCACCCCCCCCAACCACCACTCCTGCGTGTTAGATAATTCATATAATTACAATATTATGATGTCACCCCCGCCTCTTAAATATTTGATGAAGCACTTTCCACAAGTAGTACAGACCTGCTTGGACTTTAAAATGGTCGTAAAACATGCATTAGGGGGCTTAAAACTCCAAAGAACAGGACAATAAATCCTGACACACACCCCAATCTCTCTCTCTCCCTCTCTCTTTCTTTCTCTCTGTGCCCCTTTCTCCTGCTTCTCTGGTCCTCCCAGTGAATCTGTGTGTGGTCTCTCTCAGGACAGCGGTGTTGTGCTTGCAGGGCTGGCAGCACCAGGCTATGGGCCAGCTCAGCTCTGAGTGCCAGCCCAGGACCCCCCTCATCCCCACTCGGGGAGAACATTCTTACCCAATCCGGCCCCCTGGTCAGAGAGCACCCCTCACTCCAGGAGCAGACTCATAAAGTTACCCTCCAAGAGTAACGCAACACCCCGCAGACAACAGAAACTACATCACCCTCCTGTTTCTGCCATTCCAAACACACTCCTGAATCCTGAATTGTGCAACAAGGGGAGGATGACATGGGTCATGGATGCCACGTGTCATGCTCAGAGAGCACAGCTCCCCTCATAGACAATCCTACATTCAGATACCAATCTGCACCTGAGCTTTGCTGGCCTGCCCACAACTGCTAGTGGCTTTATAATACATATAGTGGCTCCGGTGCACAATGGCTGGGTTAAAACAAGCAGGATCGCTAACCGCTAAAATGAACCCTAATTACGGGCGACGGTTTGCATGGAGTGCAGCTGAACGAGGGGACCTGTTGTATCTAATGGATGCCACATTTACGCATTTGCATTTGTGCGCTCATTTTACCAGGTGCCGTAGGTGTGAAGGGGCCACCGAGCTCTTCGTGTCAAACCTGCATTCCACTTACCGTTTGATTGTTTGTAAAAACAAAAAAAAGGTGGCAGAGCTTTGGTAGCCGCCTCCAAACCCCCCAACCACCATCCCCCCACACCTCCACCCTGATCCTCACTTAATGTAACAGTACAAATCATATGCTATCTACTCTCAGATAAATGCAAACCCATTAACACAGAGTAGTATGCTGGTTTCATTATCTCAGAGCCATTATGCTTTATCAGAACTGAATGTTACTGATATTGCTATGAGGATATTCTTTCCCAGATTTTATAGTGTTTCAAGCTTCACAATCACAGTGACACGTTAAATTACGTAAAAATAGCAGGCATCCTGCTATGATTAAGCTTTAATTGAAATACTTGCTCAATGCTAGTTAAGAGTAGGAGAATGTAAATAATGTACTGTGGAAACTATATACAAATCTCCTACCTCGCTATCTCAGTCTTTTTGATGGAATTACCTTATAGATCAGATGTCTGGACATTCCACCATATTGGAATAGGTGCATTTACTTGTAGCCAATCAGAAACAGTCTTACATCATCCTTTAGCTGTCTTTTAAATGCATGATGGCAAACCACTACAATACAGGAGCCATTGCACTCTAAGCCTTACACTCTGGGTGATTTTAACATGTGCAGCATAGCAACTGACATTAAGGTGGTTTAAGCAGATGTCACATTAGATTCAGGTGTGTGAATAATTCAGTCTACCCGTGACAGAGAATGATACAGGGGTTTAGTTGGATCAGTCATAAAAACATTAGAGGAAAACAACCAGAAATTTTCCACAAAGTCAGCAACACACCTCTCACAGTCTTGGCTAGAACCACCTTTAAAATCAAAGGCATCTCCATTATATTATTAACACAATTCATAAAAATGTAACATTGAGCTGGACATAATATTCTACCCAAGCAGCCAAATCATTAGAATCTATGATTTTACCTCAGCGTATCTAGTATTATAAGTGTCAGTATCTGTAGAATATAGTGACACTTAATTTTTAATTTGTACTTGATTTACAGAATGTGCAGTGCGATCACAGCAAAGCTATGCATTTAAACACTGAAATTTGCGTGTCTGTGGATGAGTTTTCTCTTGTGCCAGATATTAACTAACACCACTTCACCGCAACACATAAATATGACGAAGGTCATGGCATTTGGCCCAGGACAGTTCCATTGCATCAGTTCATCAGTTTGTGGTGTGCAGGCCAGCAACTGACTTGCATGCACCCGTGGGGAATATGCATTTGGCCTCGTTTTGAGAGACTCATTATGAAATCAGTGGATATAACCTTCGTTCCACCGGGGTTTCTGTAGCAAGCTATAGAGTCAAACACCCAAACCATTCAGAGTCTTACCAAACATGAAGCCACCCTGTGCCTCCAAAGCGACACACCATTACACACCATGTTCAGGCATTATATTTAATAACCAGTAAATGTTTGAGTATTGTGACACCATCAACACAAGTGTTCAATTTAATAAGGTAGCAGTTGCAACATATTTTTTGACAAATACACTATGTATTGTGTTGACATGAGCACAAACAATACATGTATCTCTATTATATTAATTTTATTGCTCAAGCATCATTCAGTGCTACAAAAAACCCATAGTGGCAGAAATGCAAGTCACAAAGCAGGCTAATTGGTAAGTAATGTGTGTCAGCAGGAGAGAATGGAAGATTTGTAAGTTAATGAGACAGTTCAGTATTTAAACGCTCAATGTGGCAGAGATTGTGGGTGGCTTTTGCCCTCCCTTTCAATTTCTCTCTTTGCCCTCTCTCTCACTTTTTCGTTTCACAATCCATACCATGCAATATTGAACGCCAACACATACATGCCCAGATACATGTAAACATACAGAATGTTTTAACGTATTTAAAAGAGAAAAGTAACATTGATCAACAATGTAACAACAGTGAACAAAGCCCCCCCCCCCACTATGTTTCAAATGCCACCAAAAACACGGCAGCCAATCAGGACACTCCAAAACATTCAACAACAGAACATTCTCCATGCTTCAGCACTGCATACCCATACACATTTCCTGCTGTGGATGTACTCTAACAGACACTGAGCCAAGGCTCTGCTGTCCTGCATGGTACAGTCCGGGTTTCTACTCTAAATGGTACATTCCGGTTTCTGAATGAAGCTCTGAGGACAGGGGAAGACAGTGACCTGCTCCTGTTCCTCCTTGTTAAGCCAGTCTTACTTTTGGAGCCCCTGTGAACTGAAGCTTTGTAGAAGCTGAAATCTTTTCTGCTGCCTGCTAAACGTGTGGGTTTTCACTGAATGGATGTTTTTTGTTATTCTGAATTGTGAACAGCTGGGCCTTTTTTGTTATACATTCACCATTACCGTGTGTTTGAGGATGTGTAGAGGCATCCTGAGCTCTGTCTGGAAGCAAGGGCAGAGGAAAGAGAGAGAGTGAAAGGGTAACAGAAACAAACCAAGAGAAGGAAAAGGAGCGCGAGAGAGGGAGAGAGGCAGAGGAGAGCGGTCTCCGAGTGTTCTCTCAGGAACAGCCTTTGGGATTTCATCCGCAATCCATCATAATAAAATCATTTAAAACACATGCGAGCCCCGGCTCCAATAATCGTTCAACATTCATTTGCCGGTCCCATGCGATCCACGGCGATCCGGTGCTCTGCTAACATCTGGCTTTGGTGGGGGAAAGGAAAAGTAGCACTTAGCCAGGCAATCCCAGGGCACCAGGTCCACCCCCACCCCACATCTGAGTCTAATGCTGCTGCCCCAGGTCCCTCCAACCCATCACCAGGAAGCTGTCAACGTTACTACTCACACCTCCACATCGCACCCTACTGCTAACCACGCTAACTGTGCGTGTTGGCTGTGGTGCATAGTGGTAAGGCATGTCTCTACTCAAAAGGTTGCCCATTTGATTACTAGGCAGGACACTGCTGTTGTACCCTTGGACAAGGTATTTAACCCAACTTACCTCAGCAAAATATCTAGCTGTATACATGGCTGAAATGTCGACCATGTAAGTTGCTCTGGATGTATGTCCGCTGAAAACATGTAATGTATTGGGTGACTGTTTTGATGATCATAGGGTGCTCTCACTTTGGAAAATATGCCAATATAGTTCATGTCATTACTCCTCTCTCTCAGTTCAATTCAGTTCAATCCAATAAGTTTCACTGGCATGACAAAATGTTCATTCAGGTTGCCTTTGGAAAACGAAAATTTATACACTGAATACATAAATGCTAAACAGAATTAATAAAACGTGTAGCTCTGCATTGCTCATTGATTACCCATATCCCATCTGTCTTGCTGTCTGTCATTAACCCGCAGTGAGAGAATGGTTGGACATTAGATTAGATTTTTCATCCTTTGTGTCAAAGCTGCAGGACAACATTAGCACAGGATGAGCCAATCACAAACCTAAAGTGCACTTAAACATTCTTTGCATGCTTTATTTCTAGGCCTGTGTGTTGTGCATGTGTGCATGTGTGCATGTGTTCAGGAGAAGAAAAAAGAGGTAGTGTATCCATTCTCCAGCTGGACTTAAGATAACACACAGAGTCCTGTGGGAGGATTCTCTGTTCATCCAAGGGACGGGCCTGTTTCTGGGTTTATAAATACAACGCTGGGAAAATAAATGCACAAGTTTGTTTTTGCACGATTGTTTTGACACAAGTCATTCGGTGACAGTGATACTGACACTGTTAGCTTTCTCGCTGTCTCTCTCTGTCTCAAAGATGCAAGGATTCAGGCTTTTTGTCGTGCAGGTATTATAGGATGTGAACCCAGAGACCTCCCTCCCCTCTCTCCTCATTGTCCTGCAGAGTGGAGTACCACAACATAAGCAGAAATGGAAGAACTACAAATAATGAAATAAAATGGAATAAAAAATAAATCAGTCTAAAAGCTGAAAAATATAACATTCCTCTTTCCCAAAGAATTTTAACAAGAAACAGAGAGCAAGAGACAGTATCAATCTCTCAGTTCAATTCAATTTCAAAATGGTTCATTGGAATGACATGCATACTGCCAAAGCATAAACAATGAAAACATAGAACGAAAAAAAAACAAACAATCATATCTTGAAATACAACAATGCAACTTCATAACAGTTGATAATAATGACAATAAAAAACAAAGGATTCTGTTTTGGTATCACGCACTGTGCCTAACATTTAGCATGACAAGTTGGCTTGTGTTACAAAAGCTATGGCTATAGAAAAGATTTACAAGCAATAATCAAACAATACAACATGAACAAACAAAACAGCATCAGATTTAGATTAAAGTATCCCTACTCCCCATCCCAAAACTACTCAAGTGATGAATTAGTTGCAATTACTTATAATTTACTTGTACTTATTTACTTATACTATAATGACTATAATTACTGATAATTACTTCCCTCTTTCTCCTCCTCTGTCTCTCCCTCCCCACCCCTGCCCCTGTTCCTATTGGCCAGGTCTGTTGTGGGCCCCTGTCCCTATTGGCCAGGTCTCTAGCAGACTCCTGTTCCTATTGACCAGGTTTCTGATGGGCCCCTGTCCATTTTGGCCAGGAGTCTGGTGGGCCCCTGTTCCTATTGGCCAGGTCTACGGTGGGCCCGTGTCCCTATTGGCCAGGTCTCTGGTGGGCCTGTGTCCCTATTGGCCAGGTTTCTGGGGGGCTCCCATCCTATCCCTGCTGTATTGCAGAGCCTGTGAAAGCCTCCTGTTGCCCACTAAAATCGACTGCTCTTTCCTATTAATTCCTGCTTGTTGGTGTTGTGCCTCAGCAGTGAAAGACCATGTGACCATCCTATGGCCTCCTCAGCCAGTGGTCTGTTTGCTGTTCCTGGGTTAACCCTGCCTGCTGGTGAAGGCCAAGCCAAAACAACTCTGCCCATTGCACCATTCTGCTCACACACATAGAGAGCTCGTTCGTTCACCCCTCCATTACCACCCATCCAACATGTTTACGGGCCCACTCCCTCATATCAGATACTTAACAGTACCAATTGGGCTTACATGCTTGAGGCTGTGTGTCACTGGTAACACTGAGATGGATGCTAAGCTACAGTGGATGCTAAGCTATGGGGGAAACTTTGAGTGCACTGAATGAATGTCTGTGCCTGGCTTATCGTTGAGTGTGGAAGAGAGAAAGGGGGAGAGAGAGAGATAAAGAGAGAGAGTGAATATTACAAGAGTATTATGGTGTTATAGTCAGTTTCACTGTTGTTGCTGTTGTCATTGTTACTGTCATCAAAAACAGCAATATTGACCATAAAAGTGACACTGTGATGTTTTTATTTATCTCGTTCCATCATTATTATTTCATTCAGTTTTAATGCTGTTTCAATAAATGATTTTATGTCGATAATAAACAATTTTGCTTTGTCGACACTTCCATGTCACACCAATAAAACACTTTGAAGCAGATTAGAGAATGAGAGAGGAAAGGATGGAGAGACAAAGAGAGAGTGATAGAAAGAGAAGAGAGAATGACAGGCAAAAAGAGGGTGGAACAGCAAGGATACTGGTGCCTCTTCTTTTTTCCGTTGTTTTCTTGTGCAAAAATGTTTATTACCGTTTTGTAATAACTGTAGTGGCACTGCTGTTTGTGTTTTTAAATCCATGCTTTGGTATGAATGTATTCCTAAGCTTAGCCCCCATGGCAGGACAGTATGAGGTCTTGTGGGCAGCAGTCTGTATATCATTTTTCTGGAGGGGGGGTTGGCAGTGAGGGGGGGGGGTAAGCTTCCATTCACTATGCAGTGCCTGGCTGCACTGAGGCAAGTTCAGGTATGACTGCATGGTATGGCCATAGGAATACATTCATACCAAAGCATGGATTTAAAAACACAAACAGCAGTGCCACTACAGTTATTAAGTTATTAACGGTAATAAACATTTTTGCATGATGAACAGGTGTGATCCCTGGATGGGACAGGTGGCTGTACCCTGTGCTTTCACATTTAGTTCCCTTTCCTCTTACTTCTTTCATTTTTCGAAAGGACAGAGGGTTACCATACCGGAGCAGCCCAGCAAACTCTGTTACCGTAACTCCCACCCACACCCCCAAAGGCCTCTGTAGGGGGAAGAGGGGGTCACACCCCTTCAGGCCTCCTGGGATTGGGGGGGGGGTCTAGGGTCACAGTTTACCATACCAAAAACAGTAACAGTTGGATCATTTTCACATTTCTGTTTTGTTGTTTTGACATAGTAATGAAAATAAATTTTACTGGGGGGAGTTGAGGCAGCTGAGCTCATTTCCCTGCTCCCCTGCCAGTGCAAAATGAACTATCCCATGGTGCACAGACCTGGAATTAAGCATGTTTACCGTATTACTTATGTTGATTATGCTGAATTTGCGTTTCTTTTTGTAGATTTTAATGACCATTTCGACTCTGCTGTACTTATGGGTCTACTCTCTCAATTTCGTGACGTGTCAGTTACATCGATTACATTAAAGTCATTTATTTTGTTTGATTGTTCTAAATATGTTTATTTCGTTCACAGCATGCAGTATGTATATTCTGTTGACCATGTGGAATGTGTTTATTTTGCTGACCATGTAGAACAGGGTTTTTGTGTACTGTGTAGAGCGTGTTTATTTTGAGTGGATGCAAGGTTATGAATTTCCTCCTTACCCCAGTGGTGACAGCAGTGATCAGCCCTGCCTCAAAGAGGCCATCCTCAGAGTCATGTCACGTACAGTCTCTGTCTTCTCCATACACCGACTGCACTGTACAGCTGATACCAAAGGTGTCAGTCCTGGTTGACACAGGACTGGTTTTACTCCTCGCTGCACTTCCTCCTTTTGTGCCTTGGTATTTCAGATTCAGGACACACTGCCTCCCCCAACAGCGTAGAATCACAGCATAAGAGGTGATGGTAAACAGTCTGTAAAGAATGGCAAAGCAATAGGAAACATATGGTATGGTGCAAAACTGCCCTGCAATAGCCCTGTATTCTCCTGGACTCTGTTGGAGGGCTGTAGTGACTACATTACATATTACATTATTGTCATTTAGCAGATGCTCTTATCCAGAGCAACTTACAAAGGTTACAGTTTCTTTCCATTTATACAGCAGATTACAGAGGCAGTTGTGGGTTCCGTACCTTGCCCAAGGGTATGACAGCAGTGCCCCAGCAGGGATTGGAACCAGCAACCTTGCAATTATGAGCCCTGCTCCTTACCACAATGCCACACTGCTGCCAGTGACTGTGTTGCTGTACAACTGTAAAAGTTGAGGGGTGAGCAGTGTGGCTTTGGGGGTGTTCAGAGGTGCGAAACCAGAGAGTCTGTGATGTGCACTTACGCCCCATGTCCCACCCCAGTGTGTTTGGAGTGTTATCAGGTTGGATAGCCCTGGGCTGCGACATCTCTCCATGGGAGAGACAGTCTTGGGAATTACAGTCTCATTAGTATAGCTTCATAGAGAACACGGACCTCACCGTCTGTCATAGCCAAAGCTTTGTGAAGAGCACGGTCAACCTCCTGTCTCACCTTCTCTGTCTCCCTGCCCCTCTGTCATTCTGTCTCTCTCTGCCTCTCTCTCTGTCCCCTCTCTCCCTCTCTTGCTGTCTCTAGCACCCCTCTCTCTTTCTCTGTCTGCCCCTCTCTCTCTCTTTCTACCTCACTGAATCCCTCTCTTTGCACCCCATCGCTCTCTTTCTACCTCTCTCTACCCCTTCTCTCCCTCTTTCTACCTTATTCTACCCCACCCCCTCTATCCCTCTCTGCCTATCTCTTTCTGCCCACTCTCTTCCTTTCACCCCTCTGTCTCTTGCTTGCTCTCCCTCTCTGCCCCCTCTCTCCTCTTCTTTCTATCTCTCTTTGCCCCTCTTTACTGCACTTGTTCTCTGCCCTCACCCTCTATTTCTATTTATTTTTCATTTTAAACTGTCTATCTCTCTCCCTCCCCCACTGTTCTCAGTCTGTCATCCCTTTCTCCTTCCTAACCTGTTGATTGGCTGATTTAGCTGTTCCATACAGTAGAAGCAGAAGAACAATGCTCTTCTTGTTGTTCTGCTGTTTGGGTAAACCTCTGATCTGATTGTTTTCTTCTTTAACAAAGCGAATCGGTGCCAAGCGCACATGTTTCATTCATTTGTTTTCGCAGATGTAACAGGCAAAATGCTTTCCTTTATGGACCCGGCCTGGCTTGTCATTTAACTTTCTGGAAAGCGGTTAACACTCTGACTTGACTTTTTATAATTAACTGGAGTGCAGTAATTCACATCTTACCCCCGCAGCCTTGTTAGAGCAGTCCAACTTATATTCTGCAACGATGCTGGGAAACTATTGGAAGGAAGTGAGGACTGCGAGCATAGCGCATATTTCAAACTTATGAAACTTGGACACTCCCTGGCGTTCCTACATGATTAGTTAAAAAAAAAAAAAGAAAAAGAAATTGAAAAAAGGAAAGAAAAAGAGATTCTCATCTGGTAGTTATTATGTACTTTTGTCCTCTCTTCAGCATTTACGCAATGTGACAGCCTGTAAGCATTTGTGCCATATTTCAGAGTTATGGTTTACAAACATCTGGTGAGGCTCTCTGGTGGATTCTTGGGAAATCAAATCTTTTTTCCACATTGCGCCGTGTTTGTTTTGGGTCCGGGGAGGTGAGAAACTGCTGAGTTGATGTGGGAGACTTGTTGTTCTACGCTGGAAGGAGGGGACCGGGGGGTAGTAATGAGGCAGGCATGAAATATGGAGGCTTCTCTCTCTCTAACCGCACGGTCCCAGAAAGCCCCGCGGCCGGCTCGTCCGCCGCCCGGAGCTGGTCCCCGTCTTCCCGGGGCTCGGTTTTAACCGCCGCGTGACTCATTTGATTTATCAATCAATTAATCAATCAACTCGTCGCGCGGCACATGCTCCGAGTGACGCGTCCCGATAAATAAAAAACTGCGTCAAAACACGCTAACGCGTTTCAGAGCTGAGATCAATTCTTCAGGCTTTTTTTCGAGACCTTCATTACACCGTGAAATAGATGGCTGCCATTTGTTTAGCAGTCAACCACATACTTTAGAGAGATAAATTACATACACTGGTTTGGAAAGGATTTCCAAAAAATGTCAACGTTTTTCTAATTGCCTGCACTGCTGTCCATAAGCTGAACACAAGGCTTAAATACTGTACGACGGTATGCATTGTACAGATGTACTTTGACTAAGGATTTTTGACTAAGCATTGATTTACGTTAAAATAATTCTGTAACATCAAGGAGGCCACGATTCTGCAATGCATGGAGTGTCTGGCCCAATCAGAGTTAGCGTTTGTTATAGCAAAAATGGCCTAGATGGGTTATGATGCTCTATTTATCAGCATAGTGGTAAGGAGCAGGGCTCATAACCGAAAGGTTACTGGTTCAATTCCCTGCTGGGGCACTGCTGTACCCTTGGGCTGGGTACTTAACACAGAATTGTCTCAGTAAATATCCAGTTGTATAAATGGATAACATGTACAAATTGTAACCTGTGTAAGTCAGTCTGGGTAAGAGCATCTGCTAAATGGCAATAATGTAATGCAATCTCTATGACTGATATTCTTCCTCAGACAAGACAATGATAATTCTAGAAAGTAAACAGCGTGGAATGTCAGAATATAATAGTACAATATATGTTCCTCTAGCTATTGTGTGTGTTGGTTTTTAATCACAGCCACAATATTTACGATCATGACAAGTGAGAATCCAAGGCTAAAGGTTTATGTCCACAAGCTTTGCACTATAAACCTGGTCATGCCACAAATACTCTCAAATTTCCAACCCTGTGACAAACTGCCTCAGTGTACACTGGAATTTGCAACTACGGGTGGCAGTACTGCTCATTGGTGCAGCAGTGTGATTATTAATGGTGAGTGTAAATGTTATTCTCTAATTAGGGCAACGATGACAAAGTTCGGGAATGACTTCAGGTCCTTCAGAAACAAGAGAGGTGGAGAAACACTGGCTTCTATGCACGCTGAATTACAAAATAAATAAATCTAACCCATGAAAATGTCATGACGGCACTGCCCTGGAATGAATATAAATGGTGCGAAGTCAAGTGATGATGATATATGCAAGTACTAAGGACAGCCTCAACCATAAATATCTTAAATAAATAGCCGTGTAGAATGCCATTTCTCTGTTCTACAATAATTATGAGTTCACCACTTGCTCTTATTGTGGGTGTACAGTTCAGGATTTCTCTGGCCTCATACTTATTTACAATGGCATGACATTCAAAATGATTTTTCCAATATGCAACAAGATGCATTTCAAAAGGATGCATTTACTTGGGGACTGACTCCTGACTGTGGTGGTCTGTTTTTTTATAATTATTTTTTATTTGTAGTTTTTTAAGCCTTGCATATACTCATTAGATGTTCCCTCCCCCCTCTTGTGTAGAAAAACAAATATTGCATCCATCATATTTCTTAAAGAAAATCTGTCTTTCCACCCCTCTCAAAATACAATGTGCTTTTCTTGGCCTGCCAAAGTGCAACCTTTGTCATTCACTCAGTGTATTTGGACAAATTAGACACAGTACAGGGTGAACTTGCAGTGCTTTTTTATGTTCAGCATTTCAGTTTTGCAATTAGATTTCAAAACACAACCAAGCAGTTTGACAGCAAAACTGAAAAACTTGAAACAACAATCGTATTAGAAACACATGCTTTTCACATATAAAAACACATTATTGTGCTAATGATCGCGGTGGTACTTTCTCTGTCATTTAGACACAGAGCAATATAGCGCTCTATCACAGAGGTGGTTTACAGGTCTCTGACAAAGAAATATGGGAATGTTTGCCTTCATGATCATGCACTGAAATTAGACACACCAAAAAATGCCACACTTTTATTCAGATTTCAGGCTTTTTTCCTCAAACCATCCATGCTATACAAGCATTGCAAGAAATAATGTTTGTATTGGATGTATTAGAAATTTCGGATGGCAGGGTTAGCACTTTGATTCATATACGGTACTCTTCGTTCATGTGTACAAATCTCACACACACACACACACACACAAATATGTGACATTGCTCCATACAGTGAGCTTGAGGACACACAACATGATTATAAAGACATCATAAAACAGTGACCTTACTTCACCACCCACCCTGGTGCATGGTCAATTTTCAAATGAACCAATGAATAAGAAAGACACAAACTACAATCAGACAAGGAGGGCAGACCCACCAGGGGAATCTGTCTCTGCGTAATAAAGGACAAATCATTCTACATCTGCTTGCAACATTTTCATGAAGGCAGGAGAAAAGATATAATTGCAAAATTATATCTTGCATCAGAGTGAGCAAAATGTCTTGTTGCTGGGCATTTTATTATTTTTTTTGGAAAGAATAACAGGAAATGATGATTTGAGATGGGATGGGGGCCGATTGTCAGTGAGGCGTTCTGGGCGGTTCCCATTGTGGCCATGCTGCTGTAATTAAATAATCATCTCAATCTGATAGGCCAGGGTGCAGGGGTACAGGGGGGTACGGGGCGGTGGGGGAGTCGCCAGATGTTGTTTCAGCCTCCCGGACCTCTGTGCTGTTTTACTTGTTGGGGGGTCATGGACTGGGGGCTGGAACTCCCACCAAAAATTAGGCCTCCCTTCCTCTCTAAGCCCTTAATATGAGATGGCCCGCTTTTCACCGCTGGAGCCGTCAGGGGGAAGGGGTGTAGTTTGCTCACATGCTCACACGCACGCATTTAGGACGTTTTCTCTTTTCCACAGTTACATTGTCACAGTCGCGTACAGAATATGTTCTGCGAAACTGAGCAAGTTAGAGGTTTCAGTAATCACACAATCCTCCCCACGGCGTTTAAATGTATCCCTTTTCACAAAGTACACATTACAGGGTATTCTGTTTAACGGAAAGACCTTATTAAAAAAAAAAAAAAAAAGCGCCAGGAAAAAAAAAAAAGCTTTGCATTTGAAAGCAGCATCCCATTGCCTTGGAATAAATGTGGCGATCCTTTTGTCAGAATGGCTTTTTCAGGCAGGAGGGACCTGTTTACCCTGGCTCTGCGGCCCAGTTTGTCTTGTACCCCTGCCAGGCAGTCACAGTTGCGCAAGTTTCCTGCTCGCGGCGGCTGACAGTATATTCTCTACCCTGGACATCCGAACACGTTTTCCAGATTTAGCAGAGCCTCCATCACTTTTCTTTACTGCGCTACATTTCCCTTCTTTTATCCATACTGGTGAGCCAGTAAAGCAGTATGCTGTGGGGATGTTACACTATATTACATTACATGCATTTAGTAGACACTCGTATCCAGAGTGACTTCCAGCACAACAGAACAAGTTTCAAGTTAAATAAGCAACAGTGTCAGACCAGGCTAACAACACTCCCAGACCTGTGAGTGTGAGCATAACACTATTAAAGCCTTACCACAAGTTAACTTGTGCAATCTGAGGAGGCAATGGAAGCCAAGTATACTACGATACATTATTCACTAGAACACAGAATCCACAACACATTGCAATACTACACCGAAATAAATAAGAAATAAATACCAAATACTAGAGGTAGCAGGTGTTAGGGGGCGGGGATTGAGGTGGAATCGTGATTCAGTCTGAGGAGGTGGGTCTTCAGTCTGTGTTGGAAGATGCCAGTGATTCCACTGTCCTAGCCTCTGTGTGGAGGTTGCAGGTTTTTTGTAGAAAGTGGGGACATTGGCAGGTGACTGGGAAAGCATGTGAATTGACAAATGGACTGAAAAGTCAAGGTCTGTTCTTGAAAAGGTGACAGGAAAGTAAAAGGCTAGCCTGTCTGCTGCTTGTGTTGTGGCTAAAAGGGTCAAGTCTAAACGGCCCACCCCATGGCCTCCAGTGAAAACTGAAAGAGTGATCAAATTCATACGATTCTAAGGCTACTTTTGATGGCCACAGCTCTCATGTAAAAGTCCATTGTTAATGTTTGTGATCTTCCACCACAGGCAACTCCATGGGGGCTGAGTATTTTCAGATACACCGCCACTGTTTGCTCAGATACTTTAACCTACAGAAGCGCCCCCCAGAGAAGTTAGTGTCAATGACTCACACGGTCAAAGTTGCAGCCATCTGCTGTTGAGCAGACAGAACAGTGATAGCCTTGCACAATGTAACTCATTATTTCACATATTTCCCCATAAATACAAACAGATGATGTTAAGCACGTGTTAAGCCCCCTTTGTGTTCCAAACGCATTCGCCTTGGGTGGACGTGTATTTCGCTGCCATTCTGCAGTTGATAAAATGGAGAGGCAAGCTTTCATTTCCTGCCTTTTCTCAACCAGCAATGACGGGGGAAATTATGCAACAGTGCGAACATGAGAACACGGTCCCAAATGCCCTCTCTCTTGTGGTCTCCACCACAGCAATCCTTCTGGCTGCAAGTGATATTTTAGTCTGTTGAAAAATATCGATGTGTGCAGACGTTGCTCCAGAATAAGAAATGCTTCCATGCAGACATGACAGTCAGCCATGTGAAGATTCATCCGAGCAGAAATCATAAAGTGCTACCTCTAACTTTACATCAGCTGCATGCAGAGTGGTTATGTATTTTTCAGGTGCGCACGTTTTGGAGGAGGTCTGTCATTCTGGAGTGTGATTAGTTGGCAGTTATCTGCATGGAAAGGATTGGTAAATTGTGGGGGCCTTGTTTTTGTAGTATTTAAAAGTTAGTGATTCTGGATATTTTCGGTATGCTGATTCTCTGTACGTGAATCACAACATCCACATAGTTTACCTTTGTCATATTATTACTGGTGACACCCTGATGACATCACAATGATGTCTTCCTTAGAAAGTAGACATGTTTTGGAAGCTCTCGCAGTTTTCCTGCCATGACACCAACCAGGAAACAGGTCTTTGGCACACTGATGATGGAAATGTCACCATCTCAAGAGTGGCCAGAGATTTTGGTGTGGACCAGGGGACTACCTCAGACCTCCAGAACTGAATCATTCTGGATTAGTGTGTGTCTATGTATTAGCTCTTTAGGAGGTACACAACATGATTCCTTAAAGAGTCAATGTCTTCATGACATGAACACCCAGTTGGGTGTCTGAACCACTGAACATTACTGAAGGATTCACACAACATCAAAACATTTTCTGTAAGAATACTGTCCCATTGCTGTTGTCTTTTGTCCTTTTGGCAGTCAGAATAAGTGTATGTACATTTACATCTATGCGTTTGGCAGATGCCCTCATCCGGAGTGACTTACAGGAAGAACATACAATGGGGTTGGGCAGCATGCAGAATCATCAATGCCATCCTAAAACATGTATTGCCATTGCAGAAAATGTTGGCAGAGGGGGAGTAAGTGCTGTCACAGGGCACATTCTTAAACAGTCACTGCCACTTTCCAGCCTCCATGTTTGCATCACCACAACACCTTTACCATGCACTTAGCTTTTGGTACTGTAAAAGCTTGAAGTGCCACCAAGCCTGTGTCTTCTGTGCTTACACTGCAATCTGCTTTACACCTACTAGCTTGCATCACAGTATGAGATGGGGTCAGGGGTCAGAGATTGGAGAGACCAGTGGAGTCTGAATGGTTTTGAGCCTTCCCTAAAAAATGGACAGTGAATGTTCTGACAGTTGTGGGGACTTTATTCCACCAGTTTGGGGCAAGGGTTAAGAGAGGACATACATGGGACAGGCCACCCTTTTGGGAAGGAACTCCTAGGTGACCACAGGTTGTGGAGCAGAGTGGTCTGGCAGGAGTGCAGGGTGTGATGAGAGACTGTAAGCATGGGGATGCAGTTTTTGTTCCTGCACTTGACTCACGTATAGATTATACATTCAACAGAAATTAAACAAGCATTTATGCTGTCATGTGTTTTTGAAATAATTTTAAGATTGTGTGTTTAATGGCTTTCCACATTTATTTCTGGCATATTCTGTTTTACAGTACTCTCTCCATGTTACACGGTCTGATTTGAAAGATGTTTTGAACACACAAATAACCAGAAATGAGAAAATAACAATCAGGACTCAAACCATATTTCTTATAATGTGCTTCTACTGTTAGACACACAGCGCTCATATACACACACAATAATGCACATATGTATGCAGGGTCAGACACACACACACGCATGCAAAAAAATCCTGAATATATACTCAGAACATATTTATCTTTTCAATATATTTACAATTCCTGTGTTGTTTTTACATGCAGTTGCCCTGTCAAGAGCAGGAATTATATTTTATATTTTTTGTAATGGTTGGCATTTACACTTTGCCTCGCTGGTGTCAAACTCTGCCACAGACTTCACTGTTTCCCTTCTGTTTCCTCTCAGTTTCTCAGTTTTCATTTTGAATTGTGAAGCATGGCTGATAACCTGGTGCTAAACCACTCAAGTGAGGCATTTACAGTCTGTTCACATGCTTACAGAAGCAGACTGGACAGATAATGTATTCTGTTTGAGGGTTTTTTGTTTGCAATGGTAGCAATCTGCAATTTAAGCCCTTACAGCTCTTCAAAAAAATATGACTGCAAGGCAGACTTGTTTGAAAATAAAACACGTTTTTTGAGGTTTTTAACTGATGAGGGAAATGCAGTCGATTTTCTGACCTCGATGGCTGGTGACAATAATGAATTGTACAGGGCAGAAGTGGTTGATTTAGTGTACACATGCATAACACACACACACACACACACACACACACACACACACACGTGTATGCTGTTTTATGCTGATGGAAGGACCAGGATATGGCAAAAACTGCCTGAGTCCGTGGATCCATCCTGCTGGGTGTCACCAATGCAGGCTGGTGGTGACAGTGTAATGGTGTTGTGTGTGATTTCATGGTGCATATTGGATTCCTTGATACAAGTAGGGCAATGTTTGAGTGCCACAGGATACCTGAACATCATTGCAGGTCAGGTGCATCCCTTCATGGCAGCAGTGTATCTGTGAATGGAATTTTTCATCAGAATAAGGCTAAAGGCTAGGATTATCCCGGAATGACTCAGTTTACTGCAGTGGCCTCCCCAGTCACCATTTCTCAATCCAATCAAGTATCTGTGGGACAAGCTGAAACACACTACTCAGAGTAGAGATCCACAGTTTGCAGCAAATATGGGAAGCATTAGAGTCAGCATGGGCCAGCATGCTATGCCTATGCCGCACTTTTACACCTTGTTGAGTCCATACAAGCCCCAATGAGTTCAGGCTGCTCTGAGGGAAAAAGTCCAAAATCCAAACCACAGTCACTATGGGGAACCCCACACCTTACAACATATCAGGCTGGATGTAGGTTAAATCCTTATATGAGGTTTACTAGGATACTAGTATAATGGCATTGTAGTACTTTGGGAATATGTGTGCTACAAAACATTGTGTAGCAATCACACAATTACTAATCTGGATCTTTTGAGCTTGATTTCCTCAAAATCAAACTGCAAACCACATAACTCTGTTATTCATTAGTTATAATGTTGTTATAAAACAATGTGTCAGTGCACACTCTCTCGTAAAGTAATTAAAACCTTGTTACATTGTTGTAACCTAGTTGTAATATTGGTGGAAGTGTGTGTGTGTGTGTGTGTGTGTGTGTGTGTGTGTGTGTGTGTGTTTGCATGCGTGTGTGCGTGTGCATGTGTGTGTGTGTGTGTGTGTGTGTGTGTGTGTGTGTGTGTGCATGTGTGTGTGCATGTGTGTGTGTGTGTGTGTGAGTGTGTGTGTTGAGTGTGAGTGTGTGTGAGTGAAATTGTGAAGGGGGCACAGCTGCTTGAGATAGGCAGCCTGCTGGTCGGACAGAAGGAACCAGCTTTGTCTCAGATCAGTGACTCTGATGCTAAAGGAGACCCACCAGGCTTTGGCTCTTCCGCTTTTAACACGGTGTAAAATAAGAACAGGAAATTAGCAGAGAGGGGAAAAAAATCTGGCCACAAATACAGATATCTGTCAGACCTCATTTCTTTCAGAGACCTTTTCTTTTGCCACTTTCCCTCTTGGTGAAATTCCAGAGGAAAGCACCTAGATAACCACGGGGGAGGGGGATTATCGGGTTTTCATTGGAACCATGTGGAAACGATTTGCCAGTAATCTCTCGTAATTGTGACCGCATTACCAAGAAATCCTGGTTTTAATTTTCCCGAACCTCCTGACTGATTGAGTTATTATATCTCACGGACTGCACCATTCAGAATGATGTAAATGCATGTGCAGTGAGACCATTTAAACGTTTGTCAAAACAGCAATCAGGAAAGTTCCTGTTTTTACAAGTCTAAACCAGAAACATGCAAATGTTCTGTGCACTTTGCCTGAACTCACAGTGACATTTAACATTGGAGCAACTGTAAAAGGAACATATATTTCCATGCGCTGAAGTCACCAGGAACTGTGTGTGCATTCCACGGCAGTGCTATCATGACATTTTCATGGGCCAGATATATTTATTTTATCATTTATGTGCCCATGTCTAGACTGGCGTACATAGCATACATTTTTCTCCCATATCATCTATTCATGCGTTTGGATATTTAGTGCAAGAATTCAGTTTGCGCTTTATTGCTCAAGGGTGCAACAGCAGAGAAATGAGCTGCCCAAGTTCTGTTCTGCCACACCAGCACGGACTTCATGCGAGATGTGTGTGATACACCTACCAGCCAATACTGAGGAAGCAAGGTGAGGTAGAACACCAGCAGCACTGGTGGATGTTATAGGGGATAGTTTGCATTTGGGGCTACAGCCTGATTCACTACTGCCTCAGGTAGCCTCATCATGATTGCAGGTTTACTTTATCCTAATACCATCTTTATTATTTTGTAATGTTGTTATATCATATTGATTTCACATATTGTCTGCTATTACTGCTATAACTGTTTTAGTGCTGTTTTAGCCAGGACTCCCTTGTAAAAGAGACTTTAAATCTCAATGGGATCATATCCTGGTAAAATGAAGGTGAATAAATATAAATAATAAATAAAGACCCTGTTAAAATCTTGGGTCCCCCCCCCCCTTCATGAGACAGCATTTGACAGAGTTCAAGGGACCTCAAATCATTGTCCCATTAATTCTGAAGAGAATTTGTCAGATTTTCTGGTTTTAGGTGTCTGTGCAAAATTTTTGAAAAATTATAATTCCCTTTGTATTCTTCATTGTTTTGTTGACCTTTTTGGACCATACTTCTTTTTATCATGTGATGTTGTCCTTTATTACCCTATCATTTCATATATGAATTGATTAGCATTGACAAAGGTTTCCTTGTGTTGTCATTGTTACCTTTCCACCATTTGTAGGTGTAGGATAGATTTTGTGGGCTCCCCTATCTGTCTGTCTATCTGTCTGTTTGTCTGTCAGTCCGTCTGTCTGGGAACAGGTTAACTTTAAATGCTGTGGATAGATTGGGACTATTATCTGTACAGGGCGGAGGCAAAAACTGTTAACTATGGCAGAAGAATGCACTTTTCTTTAGTTCTGTAATAAGTTTGGAATCTTTTTTTTTGCCTTTATTGCCTTTATTCTTCTTGTATATTCATTCTTGTATTATGCTTGGCAAAACAGTCAGTAACATTTTTATCCCTTCATCATTTTTGGGTCATTTTTCTTTCCTGTTATTCTTCCTTCTTGCAAGATTCGATTTAACACTTTAATTTGTTCTCATTATTCCATGTTAATAAACTGTGATACTTGTTCTGGGTCTTCTATTTGAAAGGATGGTGTCATCGGTTACTTGGGAACTGACATGATTGTCCCTTTACACTTTTTTAGAAGTTGAATAGAATCAAAATGGTGGCTTTCATAGAGTTAAAATCTTTGTACAAGATGACCAAATAAATGCCCTTTAAAATCACAAACCATGGGTTCTTTGATTGTGAAACCGGGCCTGAAATTGCCCAAGCACCCCCGAAAACGTGGTCAATTTGGTACAATTGCAGTGTGACCTCTAAGCTTTTGGTTTAATGGAGACTGGTGATTGTACAGCGCTACCCACTCATTTCTCAAAGTTAATCTCAGGGTATAATGGGCTTTCCATTACAATATGGCCCATTCACGTCTCCTCTTTCCCAAACTGCGGGCCAGTGAGTCAGAATACATTACTGGCACTGTAGTCAAAACAACATTACATCCACTGTTACAAGAATCTCTCCCTGGCACTCCGCTTACCTTCACATCCGCTATGCCTGCCTGTGTGAATGCTGCAGAGGACCAGGGTGGGGCTGAGTGGCCCAATGAGGAGGGAGGGAGGGAGTGAGGGGGTCTCTTGGAAAAGGAGAACTTAATCTTAGTCAAATGCCCATCGTTAACTTCGCCACCAGGGTAGCAGCAGGAGTAATATCAATCGTCAGGATGTTAAACAGCCCGGCCGCATTTGAGTAACTGTCCATCTCTGGGTGAGGCACTGCCGAGACAAAATTGTCCAGTTCCGCTTCGGTGGCTGGGAGACTTGATCTATAACCATAAGGGTGTGGGTTCATGTCCCAGGATAAGCACTGCTGCTGTTCTCATGACCACAGCGCTGGCCCAGAATCGCTTGAGTGAGCAACCGGCAGTGCAAAAGGGTAATATTTAAAAGGTGAGATATGTAAGTCACTCCGCATAAAGGCATCCGCCAAGAGAATGAATTATGATCAGATAAAGGAGCTAAAAGGCGCTTCCTGCTGCTGTTGGTGTGAGCTATGGTACATCATCTGCCAGAGCTTAAGCTTCTTAGTTTTATTTATTATTTAACTGTCATAATATTACATTTTTCCCATAACCCGACTACTGAGTTTCTTCCTTTCTTACATTCTTTCTTTCTTGCTTGCTTGCTTTCGCTCTTTTTAAAATTATGTTGTCAGTTTTTATGTACCACCGATGAAAAGTAGCCTGTGGCCAGCTTGGGTATAATTCATACCGTAGCGGGACATGCCGTTAATTCTCTCACTTGAACCCAGTTCCTGATAGATGAATAAAGGCAAATTTCACGTAGCCCTGTCGCTGAGTCTCTGAGCATCTGAGACTGAATCCCACAGCTGCCTCGCCATGCTGCAGACCAGGACCCAGACCCAGCGCAGCATCTACTCACTTCCTGTGCAGTAATAATCACGCAAACTGTGCGTTTCCTCTGCTGCAGGTAACAGCCACAACGACCATTTATTTTCTTCAAATGCATGGTTTTAAGAAAAGTGAAAACCAACCCCCTGCCCCCCCCTCCTCCCCACCACCACCTCCCTGTAACCCTATCCCCAGGCCCCACCCCTAAAGAATTCCAGCTTGTGACACATTAGCCCGGGAGGATAGGCCAGAGACCTCCCTTAATTGCTTTTTGTGGTGTCTCAATTTATTTTTCAAAACCCAAAGCACTCTCTGCTTTTTTTATGATTGATGACGCTGTGAAGATGCACCCGCTCTAGTAAAGCGTGAGGTAGTGTGATTAACAATGCAGCGGGGGGTTTGGTCCCTGCGGACACGAGCAGAATAATATTATTATCAGAAAACAGCTGCTGTTCCAAGGAGCAACCCCCATGGCCAGGAGTGGACCAATCCAGGAAGGGGGGTTCAGGAAGAATTATTATTATTATTATTATTATTATTATTATTATTATTATTGATAATCATAGTTTTATTGTTTTATGTCTGATTGATTTCTTGTTCTGTGTTTTACAGGTCATTCTTGATTCTGGCAATATGTCATGCAACTGACATATTTGAATTGAATTGAAATTATTGTAATTTAATTTAATTGAGAGTATTAAAGAGTCAGACTTTATTATTTTTACAAGCATTTTGTTGGATGGATGTTACAAAGAAGAAGTCAAACAAAATATTTGAAAATAAAGCATTAAAATTGAATAAAGAGTACAGTTAAACTTGGCACATCACAGGGTGCCAAGACTGATGCAATGAAGGGACCCTGGCTGACCTGCCTACCCTTATCCCTGACAGGATGAGGCTAATTTGTTCTGCTGCCCTGGGCCCTGGTTGTTGTTGGCAAATGGCACGGCCAGGTTCGAACCCGGGCCATGGGGGTGAGCTTCGGAACAAGCACCTTAACTGCCTGAGTCAATTGGAAGTTACCAGCTCAGTCTGCGAAGGACAGTTAATGACAGAGGGAGAGACAGAGAAACTAAGCAGGAGGAGGAGAGACACAGAGAGAGAGAGAGAGAGAGAGAGAGAGAGAGAGATGAGAACGTCAACATGAGGGACAAAAAAGGAGAGAGAGGCGTGCTTGACAGCGGAGCAACAGTCCTGGCAGGATGCAGAAAACGCTGCCAAGAGGGTGGTGCACATACTTGGCAGGAATGAACTGCCACATCACTCTAATCTCCAGGGCTGTGGCAGCCAGCCCCGCTCAGCGTACCTCCAAGACTGATTCCCTCCTCCTCTCCCTCCTTTCCATATCTCTCTCTCTCTCTCTCTCTCTCTCTGCTCTCTCTCTGTGTCTCTCTCTTTCTGTCTCTCTGTCCCTCTCTCCTCATCAAGCAGTCGTAAAGGCCAGAGGGAGTGCCACTGCCCCATGCATCCAATCAGACTGAAGAGACAATTCCATCTGACCACAGTGGTGCTTCCTCCTTGAGTAATTATGGGTAATGGACTTCAGTATGTTTCTGTCACCCACTTAAGATTTTTTCACCCGTAATGACGTGTGAGAATCAATGTCTGGTATAAATTTAATGTTCCCACCCACAAAGCATTCATAGATACTGGCACACACATTGACTCAAAGGGGCTTTTTACAAGAAGTGTAGTATAAAACACTTACTTAAACACTTTTAAACATGACTCAATATTTTTTCAGTTCTGCCCACAAAATAAATAAAATCAATAAATACCCACTAAAATGAAAGAACCCTCATGTAAAAAGTTTCAGATTGATTAGTCAGTCTGACGGAGTGTTTTATTCAAACATGAAATGCATGCTGGGATGGAGAGATGACTATGACCAGGGCAGATAGACCCCAAGGATTTCCACCATTGAAGACCTGAAATGTTACATCACACTATATTCATTTAACAGACACTCTTATCCAGAGCAGCTTCCAGCACAAGAGAACAGGAGTATATCCATTCAAGTTAAATGAGCAACAGTGTCAGGCCAGGCTAACAACACTCCCAAAGCAGTGAGTGTGAGCATAACACCATTCAAGTACTACCAAAAGCACTACCTCGAGCACTAACTTTCGCTAACCATCTGTGCAGCATCCCACATCTCCATTCCCCAGATCCTTAATGACTGCACAGGGCCTCCCCCTGTCTTCATCACCGTGCCCCTGCATGGCCCCCGGCCAGATGACATCTAGGCGGGACAACATGTCACAACGACCTTTCTGGATCGGGGACGAGACTGTGATCTGTGGAGAAACCCTCATCCAGATGACACGAGGTCTAAACTGCGGGCAGCTCGGTTTTCACACCACACCTCTCTGTCACCAAATCAAACAGTGTACAGTCTGGTTCCCTGCATCCCTGCATGAGCAGAAAGGTAAGAATCAGATGAACGTTTTGGACCAGGGCCATGGTCTGTCAAGTCGATCCCGCGCCAGGGGGGTGTGGAGCGGCAGGAACTCTGGGAATTTGCGGGGAGCAGTGGGATGAGGAGGCCTCTCCTGCAGGCTGCTCGCCCCTTCTCCCAGGGCTCGGCGTTTATTTGTCTCTCCACGCGACCGTGACAGCGCGGTCTTCATCTTCCTGAAAGCAGTGCCGGCCGCGTACCCCCCTGTAAACACGCGAATCTGAGAATCTGGCTCTCCGCCGTTTATTTTTGTAGCGGTTCTGTTTAAGTGCCCGTGCTCGTGGGGCCCGCATGACTGGCTTTTTCTTTTTTTTGTGCATAAATGTTTACACAAGGGCATATTTCTCAAAACAAGATCCATCCATCAGCAAATACGGGACCCCAACCCCCTCTCCCATCCCATTACCCCCACCCCCTTCCAGAACCAACCATCTCGTGAAATAAAAATACAGTCTGGTTTTCATTGTGCAGCTCTGGACAAATGTCTTGAAAGATGTTATATGGCCGCCCTTTCCCACCCACATGCACACATGAAGAAGCTTGGGCAAAAACACAAACACGGTTTGGCAGACACGGGACCATAATTCCACATTGCATTTGGCCTCGTTGCAAAACACACAACGAGGATGCACATATTGCATTTTTTGACACCACTTCTGTCTGCACAGCATGCAAATGTCTGTGAAAGTAATGGCCAGAGTTAATGCTAAAAAAATGAATTGGTATTGTAGGAGCAGGGTAATTTTATCATGTAATCTGGCTATCTGTGCATTAGTTGAATGCAGAGGCCTACCTTTTTCAGGCTACAGAACTTTTACCTAACTGGTTCTGGGGCAATATCAGATACATAAGATATCAATGAATATACTCTACCCTGTGCTTTCCATTTAAATCATCTTATCGTTCCTGACCAATCAGGTCGGAAAGGGCGACGCGGTAGATTACGGCTTAATTTAGTCTCCTTTCATGTTAATCAAAACTGCTGAGGAGGAATGCACCTTGATTTTAACCGAACGCGGCTCCGCTTCAGGTAGGGTGGAACGCAGTCACTCTCCGCCGCTCTTAACGAACCTGCCCTCAGAAGAGATGCGTTCCTCCCTCCGCGGCTCGGAACAGTAATCAAAACAACGAATCAAAAAGAGCTCAGAGGAAGAAAAGAAGAAAAAGTTTCCTCATTGTCTGTGTTAATTTGGGTCTCCTTTGCAGGCTCACGGGGAATCAAACACTCTCAGGTGGAGTGGGAGGAGGAACAGGGAGCCGGGCCTACAAACGCACTGGGGGAGAAGAGACACGGAGAGGAACACAGAGACATCAGAGCGCGCCCGTCCCGAAATAGACGCGCTTTTGTTTCATGCTGCAGAGGTGTAGCTAATTAAAGTCGGTCGCTCTCGCTGGCAATCTGGAACCAGGTAGCAACGCGACTGTGAGCCTTCCTGACGGAGCGCGCTAAGAACAATGTAAATGTGCTGGTAATGGCTGTCAGCTTCTGACAGCTCTAAATGGCCTTTTAGTTTGGTGCTGCACCGCTGTCACTGGAAGCATCGTGGAGACTGCGCAGGCAGACAGCTGAAACTGCCAGGCATATCATTATTAGTGAGGTTCTTCCTGAGCCTACTCTTTCGCAGTCAGGACATGCGTTCCACTCTACCCCCCCTCCACCCCCCCACCCCTTCACCGGCAGGCTAACGAAGTGCCGTCAGAAGTACAAGCTGCGTTAGGAGGGAACAGCACCGTCATTTGGGTGGTGATCACGGAGGTGTCGCGTTTGTGCATGTTGCTCCTGACCCGTGGGGCACAGGTGGCAAGTGCTGCAAATGTGATTTAATTTCACCACAGTGCACTGCTCCATTCAGTGTTTAAGCCTTTTTGCTGTTTGCTGTTTGCTGGTGGTGTTTGTTTGCTTGCACAGTTGAATTTTGTGGTCCTTTTTCGTTTTCTGCTTTGCAAATAGGAGTTTGGAGGCAAGAGGAAGTACCTCCTAGCACACGCACAGACAAGCACACACAAACACACACACGCACACCTATACCCACACACACACACACACACACACACACACACACACACAAATATGACAGAAATAGCTCCTTACACAGAAAGTGCCTGACTAATGGCTTCGCAAATTTCTACTTACGCTCATGGATACGCATTTGTTAAGAAATGTCAGATTCATTTCTGTAAGTGAACCTCACTCATATCATCCCTTATGCATAATGAAATGCAGTGGTGCCACTACTGTAATTAGCTCAGTGGAAGTAGTCATTGATTACTCATGTTCACTTACTCATACAGCTCTTAAATACCAAAGGCTCTGTGCTCCCACCATGGGGTCAAAGGGTAAGGCACACAGGCGGAGCCAGGTCAGCCAATAGCAGTGGCTCATTCATGCAGGTGCTTTGACTTTTGCAGTTTTTGTTTTGTTTCTTCAGTGGCATGTTTGTGTGGATACCCTGTCACTGAAAACGGAGTGTTCAGATCACGTTTCCTCCTGTGAGGACTGTGGTGAGTTTCCATGGCACAGGTCTGCTGTAGTCTTTACAGTGTTCCAAAGGGCTGGGCCACAGTTCCGCACAGCTGAGGACTGCCTCACAGAAAGCGGGCCTCTTGAGGAATGAAAACCAAGATGCTTGTGGAGCTTATCTTTACGTTGCTAAAACAAATTTCATCTCAGGGGCTAAACCGCTGTTAACCGGTTTTCACTATGTGTGCGTGTTTAACTGAGAAAGTAACTTTCTTGCATACCAGGATTGAAATTTGGATAGTAGGAAGTGTCTAATTTAAAAAAAAAATCCTCATGTAATTTAATGTCTGTTGAAGTAAAATAACACGTTTAAAACATGTACATGTTTGTGTGTGTGTGTGTGTTTGTATGCTCACACACACGTGTGTGTGTGTGTGTGTGTGTATGCGCATGTGCACAGAGGTGAGCATGGAGGTAGCAACAGCATGGCGTAATTACACATGAACGTGAACTATGGGACTGCAATTACGTCTTATGCACGCTGTTATTGCAGACACTTAGTGTATTGCGTTACCCCCACGGTCAAATTACTTTTACCCCAAGAAATCTAAGAGAAGTCCCCATGGTCAGATTCAGGGCCCGGCTCTTACCCTTCTGTGGCCTTCATCCTGTGGAGCCCTGCAGCCTCCAGGGAGGGTGCAATTTAGACCCCAGCTCACAGACATGACACCTGTCTGCAATCTCCCAGGAGGCAGAGAGGGCAGCCAATGGGAGTGCAGCATTCTGCGCGGCGGAATGTGCCGGTGTGGATAGCAGAGGGGTAGGAATCCTTTAGCAGTCAGAGTGACAGGGCTGGCAGAAAGGGAATCTGCTTGGGCAGTATGCCACAGCTCCCAAAAAACGCAGCCCAATTAGTTGCTGTATATGATATCCACCTCAAGCATTATGTCTGCGGATCACAATTTTCTATCGAGTTAGTGGCGCAAACTGCAGATGACTAATTAAGAGCTGTGTAACAGTGAGAATGCACTGTACGACTGCCACGGCATCACATGTAGTCAACACTAAAGGTTAAACAAGTTAAGGAGTGCAATCTGTGTAATGAGAGAAAAGATTTGGGTTGGTTTTGAGGTTAGATCTGTGGGTGGGCGTACTTCAAGGGTTGGATGTGGGGTTATTGTCAGGGTTGTGCCTGGGGTTTTGGAAAAAAGCCAGAGGTTATTGGGATAACCAGGGTAATTACATCAATCACAAAAAAGTGTTCCACATGACTCACATTGGAAAAGGATAAAGTCACATGTTAATTGCATATTAGCTACACATGGCAATTATGCGGGAATTACTGGAGTAAATTGCCTTCACATAAACTGTCGCCCCTCCCTGAATCCACACACCACAGCTAGATCAGAGCAAGGATAGCACCTTTAATTTATTTCTTTTTAACCCAACTTAATTTCTAAGGAAAATAAAGTTTAAAAGTGCCAAAGGCTGGGTTCACTGACCAGATCAGCACAGGTCCACTGAGGTTTCGCCTGATGAATAATTTCACTGTTTGGCAGAAGTGCTTTATTTTTCCTGGGATCTAATAAACCCTCTTCTGTGCTTATGGGAAAGCAATGCTTCTTCATTCAGCCTCCTCTGAGGCCCAGCCCCCCGTTACCACTCGCTGATTCATTAAGGAATTTCCCAGAATGCCATCTGTTCATTTGGAATTTTGCTTTCAGAGCGAACAGGTTAGACTGCGGAATATGCAAAAACAGACGGAAGACATCAGGGCGTCTCGGATGGCTTTATCGAAGAAACATCTGTCTCTCCCCACTAATTTTTTCCCCTCCTTTACATTCTCTCCTGTGATATGATTCATAACTCTTCTCTGGGTTTTACATCTGTGGCAGGTTTTTACATCCAGCGCTGTTATGCCTGATTATGTACTGCAGCTTTCATTATAAAAAATGCGACCCGATTCAAGAATGCAGATCAAGGCTCCGCCACTCTGGTGAGCCGGGAGAAAAAGAGGAAGTGATCCAAGGTGTAAGAAGGCCCAGAGCTGGAGCGCTGAAGGACTTTTGTTTTCGCAGGAAATGCTCGCCGGGACATAAAACCAGACTCTTAGGCCTGTCACCACGTAGTATTTCAGGCCGCCTCTCTGCCCGGCCAGCTCTGGCGCTTTCACGGCTAAAATTACAAACATGACTCATTACGTTCCTGGAGGTATCTGTGAAGGGTGGGAAGAAAAGAAGAAGGGGGATTAAAGAGGCTGAAGTTGGTCAGAAAGCGTGATTTATTTCATTATTTCGTTTATTTGTATTAGACGGGACCTTGAGAAAGGATTTGTGCTTATGATGGATAATGGCTTGACCAGGGTGTTTCCCATGTACCCCTTTCATGGTCAGCATTCTGCTATTTCATTCAAGATTTTAAATCAAGTTTTTTTTTTCCTTTAAAGTGTCCTTCATTACTGCAGACCTGAAGATCTTTTGATCCTTTTTTACTGTTTTTGCTTTATCCAATTCTGCATACTGTACTATGCTGTGCTATCACTGGCGTAAATATCGACAGTGCAACCGGTGCAGTGCACCGGGGCCCAGAAGCTCTCAGGGGCCCATGTAGGAAGGCGATTTTTTGTGGGTCCCTCTCGCACATTGACTGTTTCACGCAGTCTTCAAAGTAACCATTCAACGATATCAGTAAAATTACTTGTAATTGTGATAGCTATATATGCCACCTTCCCACCTTGTGTATAACACTTACGGTTTTGAGTCATAGCCTATTTTTGACGTAGCTTATTGAAATGGTCCAAAACTGCATGAGTGGTTGTGTGTGTCCGTGTCCGTGCCTGTGCGTGCACATGAGTGTGCGCTTGTGTTTGGGGCGCGAGGGGGGGGGGGGGTTTGGGGGCAAGAAAAAATATTTGCACCGAGGCCAATCACAATTATGTTACGCTACAGTGTGCTATGCTGTACTATACTATACTAGACTAGTATACTAGTATAATACTAGTATAGAATAGTGTAGTATACCATACTACACTATACTATACTGAGAAAAATCAAGGTTTCAAACTCCATATTGTACTTTACACTGTTAGTTAGCATTCCATCTGCAGGACTCCAGAACCTCTCGGCTGCTGACCAGCCTCTTTAACCGAAGGCCCAGTCGGGAAGGAAGGCAGAGACTGTAATCTCTCTGGTCACTGTTCTGAAGTGGTCTGTCAGGTCTGACCACTGTCCTGATGCTGTCGTGATATTTTGTTACTTTTATCCTGAAATATGGAACCAATAGATGCAGTCTCACTGGAGAGCAGAACCAGCTCTGAGCCCATTGCTGGAGATGTGAGTGAGGTGTCAGCAGACATTCCTGCAGGCAGGCCCACTGGACCCCTGACTGAGACAAGGATGGAGTTGGAAAAGAGGCATGGGTGGGGCCAGCCGGCCAATGAAGACATTTCTCCCATGGCATCCTAACCCCTGACGTCTATCTCAAAGAGCATGGGTATCTTCTGCTGTATTTCCCATCGGGAAACCTAATCACCCCCTTAGTTTAATTAGCTAAATAAGTCCCTGCCTCACCACTTCTCATGATGCCTGCTGTGCGCTCTGGTTTAAACCGGCCTGTCAGGCATCACACAAGTGGTCGTCACATATTTGTGGCGACTAAAGAGAGTAGCCACCATTTCATCCACAATCCTTTGAAAGGCGCTATATAAACGTAACTCATCTGTTTGTGCTCCCATGGGAGGCGGGTAGCATTCTGAGCCAGCCAGGGTAATGTGTGAGTCAGAGCAGCTCTGTCACCACTTGCACATATTTCGTCAGTGGCAGGGGGACACATGTGGTCCGGGCCATTCCCAGAGGAAGTTGAAAAAGCCCCCTCCTGAAGGCTGTCTCAGGGTGACGAGCGCTAATGATGAGCGGACGTCGCTAAGTACGCAGCTGACAGGTGAGCGGAACGCCTGACGCTGTGAAATCCTGTACCAGCAGACATCTGCAGCTCGCAACTGTCACTGGGTAATGCAACATTTCAATCATGTGGGCCGGCCCACCTCTGCAGCCGGGCTCTGTGATTGGCTGAGCCTCCCTCACAAGGAAATTTAATATACATTGTAATATATTGAGAAATATGTTGTTCAGCCCAATAATATATTGTTAATTTGTCATTTTTTGCATGGGCAACAGGAGCGACGTACATCTGGCTCAAGGGATCCAGGAATGCTTTCACCCAATCAGACTGATGTCTGAGTGTTCATCATTAGACTCTGAGTGCTGAGTGAGAGGCCTTGAGACAGCATGGGAACAAACTGAGACCAGCTCGACTCTTTGTGTAATATGTAAAAAAAGCCCTCAGTGCTGGAATAAATATTCCATTTACATTGTTAAACAAAAAAAAAGAATTTAAACATCAATGAATATGTGTTTCCACATGATGAAGACCTTGATTTTTTAAAATCTGTATTGTTTGTATAGGATTTATGCATTACAAAGTGCAAGGACAACTATTAATATACTGTATCTTCAATTTTGCATTCCAGGAAAAAGATGCATTTGTAATAAAGTGGAATATGACACTGCATAATGATCATTTTTAGAGTAATTGGTATAAGTAATGGAGAAATGAATATGAATGTATATAAAATAAGATGCTTGAATAATACATTTTGAAAATGTGGAATGATACACTACCTGTGCAGCCCAGCATTTAGTGTAACACTTTTTACCTCTCCTTGATGGAAATCCATGTTTAAGATGCGCAAACAAGTTTTTTGAAAACCCCGGGGGCCCAATTTTCCATCATTCCATACAGGAAATTAAATGCACTTTAACCAGCTTACAAAGAAGGATTGCCATGAATGTGTGAGGTGTGTTGAGATTAGGAGCGGAGTGGAGTGAACCCTGTGGAGGAATGGAACATATCAACATTCTCTTTCTTGAGATTCCTGAAAGAAGCAGAAGTAATGCAGAT